>JBBBDQ010002187.1:2050000-2055000 GCA_037127315.1 Ascarosepion bandense
GCAATTTATTTAGTTCTTCAGGGTAGATTGTTCAAGTTCCTTGTGCCATGCCTCTTTCGGATATCTCAGTTAATTCTCTTCAGTAACACAACTCTTCAAGTTTTTATACATCCCTGCTGTGGGCAGGTATTAAACTCAAAACTATTTGGGTCAAGTTCTAAGCTCAGTGGATAAAAGCATTGGTTAAAGTAATCCAGTGATAACAGCCGAAACGTCGTTATTATGATAACAAGGATGTAAATAGCGTAAATAGTTACAATACCTAATCTCCGAAATATAGACAGATCCGGAAGAAGGCCGGAGCATAAAACGGCCGAAACGTCGTGAATATGATAATAAAGATGAGGACAACAATTCGAAAAATGTAAATAGTTACAATACTTCTCCTCCGAAATGTAGACAGATCTTGAAAAAGGCAGGAGCGTACAACGACCAAAACGTCATGAATATTATAATAAAGATGAGGATAACAATCCTAACGATGTAAATAGTGTAAATGGTAACAATACCTCATCCCCGAAATATAGACAGATCCGGAAGAAAGCCATAGCGTAAAACGGTCAAAACGTCGAAAATACGACAATAAAGATGAGGACAATAATTAATAAATAGTTGCAATATTTTATATCAGAAATATAGACAGATTTTTTATTAACTTAAGTGACAGGGAACATTTATTCTTTGTTTTTTTTCGAATATATTTACAGTCCTTTGAATTTTGAAGACTAAATTAGTATAGAAACTGTTTATGGCGATTATTGTCACAGGTTCCTACGGCTAATTTAAACGGCTTGCGGTTAGTATATTATAAAAAGTTTTTCTGTTCTAAGCCGTATTATATAGGCCAGGGGTCGGCAACCTTTTAGAGAATAAGGGCCCAAAAGCTATGTAGAATCATGGAGGAGGGCCAAACAGCTATGGCTCCAGTGTCATGGAGAAGAACCATGTTATTAACCCTCTAGGGCCATTCGTATCATATTTGATACAGTATTTCCCTATAAGGAAACATTTGGTATTCATTGACTGAGCAGTCAGTACTGCTTTCATTTGAAATTTATAAAATATTTCTCTTAACCCTATAGGGCCATTCGTATCATATTTGATACAGTATTTCCCTATAAGGAAATATTTGGTATTTCCCTATAAGGAAACATTCGGTATTCATTGACTGAGCAGTCAGTACTGCTTTCATTTGAAATTTATAAAATATTTCTCTTAACCCTCTAGGGCCATTCCTATCATATTTGATACAGTATTTCCCTATAAGGAAATATTTGGTATTTCCCTATAAGGAAACATTTGGTATTCATTGACTGAGCAGTCAGTACTGCCTTCATTTGAAATTTATAAAATATTTCTCTTAACCCTCTAGGGCCATTCGTATCATATTTGATACAGTATTTCCCTATAAGGAAACATTTGGTATTTCCCTATAAGGAAACATTTGGTATTCATTGACTGAGCAGTCAGTACTGCTTTCATTTGAAATTTATAAAATATTTCTCTTAAAAAATTTTTCAGGAAAATATTTCTTTCAAGGCTTGTTTTCATACTGTATCAAATATGATACGAATGGCCCTAGAGGGTTAAATATGCGGATAAATTTTCTATGTGTTTGAAGAAAGCAAGGGTTCAGTATAATTTAATATCAGACAGGAATTTCGTTAAAAAATTACATCTTCAAAATAAATGTTTCATAAATTATAACTGAAAAAAAAATTCATTTAAATCGGTTGAGAAAACTATTTTATATTCATTTAAAAGTGCCTGCTCACGAAAGCAATTTCGCAGAAAAAGTGAAAGTGAGGCCGTACGCTAATATTGGCAATTCCTACAAATAAAAAATAAAAATAAAACACATTCTCCAGGTAAAAAGAAATAAATTTTTTAATTTCGACGCAATATATTCAGACTATCAACTGTCACTTTGGTTTGGTTTACCTATATTTATATCGTGTCCTGAGTAAGGTAGCGGGTCGGACAATATTCACTCGAGGGCCGGATGTGGCCCGCGGGCCGGGGGTTGTCGACCGTTGGTATAGAAGTAGTAGTAATTTTAAGCCGTACTGGATTGGAGACACTTATTCCATGTTGAAGTGCCTAACAAACCTCCCAGTCCAAACTCAAAGAAAATAAGATTAAGGCTTGGCTTTGTATAAAGTGCTTCTGTTATCTTCAAACAATGTTTTGTTTTTACAAATAGATATTCTTATAATGACAGTGTTATCTACAAGGATTCTATAATACAAGAAAGTGTTTTGTTTACTATTTGTCAATATTTCCGGCCTTCTTCAGGTGCTAGGAAGAGTTGTGAGTTCAATACCAGGCTACAGAAGTGGTGAACAAGTAACTTGCAGGGTTAGAGGGAGTTAACTCATGACTTCCAATCGAGGCTTTAAGCAAAGAAAGAGGATGATATACCCCAGTGATTGTAATAAAGGGTTCGGTTCAAAATTCCTAGCACCTGAAGAAGACCAGAGCCTACAACAGTCGAAACGTCGTACAAATGGTAACAAAGATGAGGACAATAGTCCGAATAATGTAAATACTGTAAATACTACCTCAGCTCAGAAATATAGATGATTTTTTGCACCTGAAGAAGGCCGGGGCGTACAACGGTCGAAACATCGTACAAATGGCAACAAAGTCCGAATAATGTAAATACTGTCAATACTACCTCAGGTCAGAAATATAGACAATTTCTAGCACCTGAAGAAGGCCGGGGCGTACAACGGCCGAAACGTCGTACAAATGACAACAAAGATGAGGTCAATAGTCCGGATAATGTAAATACTGTAAATACTACCTCATCTCAGAAATATCGGCAAATAGAATGATCTATTATTAAACGTCGTACAAATGACAGCTAAAACGAGGACAGTAGTCCGAATAATGTAAACACTGTAAAAGCTGGTTTGTCTGATTCTAATATCTTCTCTTAACGTCTATATCCACTGGGCCCTTAAAGAATGAGGATGATACACCCCAGTGATTGTAATAAAGGGTTCGGTTCGAAATTCCTAGCATCTGAAGAAGGACGGAGCGTACAACGGCCGAAACGTCGTACAAATGGCAACAAAGATGAGGTCAATAGTCCGGATAATGTAAATACTGAAAATACTACCTCAGCTGAGAAATATAGACAATTTCTAGCACCTGAAGAAGGCCGGAGCGTACAACGGCCGAAACGTCGTACAAATGGCAACAAAGATTAGGACAGTAGTCCGAATAATGTAAATACTCTTTTGTTTACATTTTCTCAAACACTTTGTCGTTGCTTACATGTTTTTCTCGGTGTCCTTCTCTAGAACAACACTTCAGTTGCTTCAAGTTTCTTACTCCTTTGTCAGGAGATTGTCCAGCATTCACTGAATAGAGGAAGACTGATTTTGCGTAGCAGTTCAGTCCGCTTTTTCTTTTCTTTTTTTTTTTTTTTTTTTTTTTTTTTTTGTAACGAATTTTTGTTTCTTACTTAGTTTTCCTTTGGAATCCTTCTTTCAATATCCCAATGCGTTTTCGTATTTCAGAGTCACACTTTCTGTCCTCTGTCAAGAGACAGGAATTTCGTGTTGAAGTGCTTAGCAAACACTATCAGCACTTCCAACCCACAGCCAAAGAAGATAAGATTGAGGCTTGACTTAAAAAATTGCTTTATATAAAATGCTTCTGTTATCATTAATTACTGATTATTTTACAAATAGATGTTCTTATAATAACAGTGTTATCTACAAGGATTATATAATGAGAGAGAAAGAGAGAGAGGGGGAGAGTGAGAGAGAGACAAACAGACAGATTGTAATATCTATCGAAACAGATTGAATTACAGAATGAATCAAAATTAGCGCTCAGATTGTTGTCCGCGGTGTAAAATCAGGAACACCTTCTATCGCCCGGTTCACACTCCACCCTATCGCCCGGTTCACACTCCACCCATGTCTTTTGAACAGATGAAGAGGCTCATCCCTTGTTTCCTGTTTAGGATGTGGTTCCCGGCTTTCTTTTTTTTTCCAATCTTCTTTCACATATTTTTCTCTTTTTTTTTTGTTCTCAATTGGAGTAGATAGACTTAACTATCGCCCGGTTCACACTCCACCCACGTCTTTTGAACAGGTGAAGAGGCTCATCCCTTGTTTCCTGTTTAGGATGTGGTTCCCGGCTTTTTTTCCCCAATCTTCTTTCACTTTTCATTTTTCTTTTCTCTTTTTTTTTTTTTTTTTTGTCAATTGGAGTAGATAGACTTAACTATCGCCCGCTTCACACTCCACCCATGTCTATTGAACAGGTGAAGAGGCTCATCTCTTGTTTCCTGTTTAGGATGTGGTTCCCGGCTTTCTCTTTTCCAATAATTCTACTCTTAGGTAGCCCATGCGCATCAGTGGCGTCACCGCCTTGCTTGGGGTGATATGATTTTAAAAAAAATATTAAAGCCGCCATTTTTGTCAAAAGTTTAATGAAACCTTTCTTGGAAAGAAGATCACCTGCTGAGGTGAGATTGAGAGGTCGGCAAGCTTCCCAGGCCTTGCACATTCAAATTTCCTTCTTTGGCGGTTCATGACAGACTTTTACTTTTATCGTGAAAAGCATCGCATAATTCAGAAACTAAACGCCCAAATCGCTGTAAAGTTTGAAGAGAGTGACATCAAACTCTGTCAAGCGTGTGTGTCACACTGTCTTTGCCCGCTTGCAATTAGGCACGGAACACAAGGGAAGGCACAATAAACATGACAAATAAAATTACTTGATTCAGTTGCACCCCACCACACCGAATGGCAATATGAACTGTTTCCTTACAAGGAAATATTCATTCATTCATTAATTGATTATCTATCTATCTATCTATCTATCTATCTATCTATCTATCTATCTATCTATCTATCTCAGCCTGTTCATATCTATCTATCTATCTATCTATCTATCTATCTATCTATCTATCTATCTCAGCCTGTTCATATCTATCTATCTATCTATCTATCTATCTATCTATCTATCTATCTATCTAT
>JBBBDQ010002187.1:2057500-2102500 GCA_037127315.1 Ascarosepion bandense
CAAGAAAATTACACTAGAAACAAAGAACAGAGTACAGGATTGCTATTTGATGTTAGTTCTTCAATATGGCAGTGAATGCTGGACAATATCATCAAAGATGAAGGAAAAACTTGAAGCAGCTGAAATGAGGTTCTACAGAAGGATGCTGCGAATATCGTGGATCAAGCATAATTGGAGTAGATAGTCTAAACTATCGCCCGGTTCACACTCCACCCACGTCTATTGAACAGGTGTAGAGGCTCATCCCTTTTTCCCTGTTTAGGATGTGGTTTCCGGCTTGCTCTTTTCCAATCTTTACACTTTTCTTTTCTTTTGTATTTTTTTTTTCAATTGGACTAGATAGACTGAACTATCGCCCGGTTCACACTCCACCCACGTCTATTGAACAGGTGTAGAGGCTCATCCCTTGTTCCCTGTTTAGGATGTGGTTTTCGGCTTTCTCTCTTCTAATCTTTTCACTCTTACGTAGCCCCCGGCACATCAGTGGCGTTACCGCCTTGCTCGGGGTGATATGATTAAAAAAAAAGCATGTAAGCAATGATGAGATTTTGAAAAGGATGGAGACGAAAAGGAAATTACTATTGAGCATCATGAAGAGATAACTAAAGTTCCCGGGACATACAATGAGGAAGGAGGGCTTGGAGAACCTGATACTGACAGGCCAGTGAGAGGGAAAAGGAGACAGAGGAAAGCAGCGGATAACATATTTGAAGGGCCTGATCAAGTGGATGACAGAACGGGGGCTGCGAGACGTTACAGGAGAGAGTGTGCTAAGATCCACCAGGGATAGGAAGACGTGGAAGGCCATGATCGCCTACGTCCTGAAAGGACAGGGCACATAGAAGAAGAAAGAAGGTGACAAAGCCGGTAAAACATTAAGGGTCACTGAGAATTAAAGAAAACAAAAAAAGAACAAGATTAAGTTTCAAAGTATTAACAACTGACGTTGCAATTAAATTTTTTAAGGTTTTGGAGAAGGAAGGCTTGGAGAATCTAATACTCACAGGACGAATAGAGGAAAAGTGAGACAGCGGAAAGAAGTGCGAGACATACTTGATGTGCTTGGACAAGTGGATGTTGGACGGGGTTTGAGAGAGATATGAAGAGAATATGTTTCAAGAGCAACAAGTGATTGGAGCAACTGGAGGTCCATGATCACCTACGTCCTGAAAGAACCTGGTACATAATTAAGAAGATTGTAATTGATAAGAAATCAAGAATCAAGGCGAGATCCATACCCATATCCATTCGTAATTCTGTCCTGGTCGAGTCGATAATCTTTCAGAACCCTAATTGTAAGTGAGCGAGATAGGCTGCTAAATAAATGTATCGTTTAACTGTTGGTAGAGAAGCTCTAATTAAGCTCACCTTTCGATGTTCAAACAGGTCATTTTGTCAACATGGCCCGAGAAAGAGCGTGAGTGAGCTTATAAGAGAGATGGGAGGCGACAGGGAGAGAAGAAAAAGAAAACGTAACTCTCGTAAATTGTTCCTTGTCGACGACGTGAAAATCTTGGAAAACCCAAAAAAAGAAATAAATAAAAATGACTAATTCATAAAACAGACGACAAAGGAGAAAGAAAGAAAAGACGTGACGCAAATCTTTACAAAATTTGAATGTGAATGGAAATGACTCATTGAAATTTATGTCAACAGGGTAGGTAGATAACTTACAATCTTTTTTTTTTTTTTTCAGGTGACATAAAGAAATTTGGCTTTTAACCCTCCCTACCTTGTTTGACTTAATCGTTTCCCTATTAATGATTTCGTGATACATATAGATAAAGAGAAAGAAAGAAAGACTGAATATCAACGTAAAGTTGTTATCAAATAAAATTATATATATATATATATATATATATATATATATATATATATATATATATATATATATATGGTTAAATAAAAAGAAGACAAGAGGAAAACTGTA
The DNA here is from genome assembly GCA_037127315.1 of Ascarosepion bandense. Taxonomy (NCBI): domain Eukaryota; kingdom Metazoa; phylum Mollusca; class Cephalopoda; order Sepiida; family Sepiidae; genus Ascarosepion; species Ascarosepion bandense. The sequence goes on from JBBBDQ010002187.1 coordinate 2,059,431, forward strand.
TTTAATTCGCCTACGCGTTTCGTCCCGTGATGGACTTTATCAAGGCAACAAGACGAAATGAGCTTTATTCCAAATTACGTATCTATAAACAAACAGTGTTGCCAACAACAAAAAACGCTCACAAATCACTCAAAAATATTAACAGAATATTTTAGTTTTAGAACTCCTTAATGTGCAGTGCAATATCCCTTCATTCCAGCATCTCTTGACATTATAAAGTCATTAAAGCCAAAATACGATGTTTAGAACGGCTCATTATTAAACATAATAGACATTCATTGTCTGTTATATTTAACAATATATATATATATATATATATATATATATATATATATATATATATATATAATCTAAACTTATTTATAAATGGAACTTTGTGTGTGTGTGTGTGTGTGTATGCATAGATTCCGAAACGGTTGGACCGATTTTCTTGAAAATTTACACAGTTCTACTATAAGCATCTGCGAGTGTTGTAAGCTAGGTTTTATGTCGAGGTACCCCCGATGAATATCGATAATCGAAAAAATCGGGTGATAGAAGGAGTGATCCGATTTTAATCAAATTTGATACACTCATGGACAAAGACACAAGAAACGATATTCAGAAGTTTCAAGGTTGCAGTTCTTACAATAGTGCAGAAAATCGATAATATATATATATATATATATATATATATATATATATATATATATATATATATATAAAGCAAGATGTTTGTGTGTGTCTTTTTATCTGCCTGTATGTCTGTATTTTTTCAGTCCGTTTATTTTAGTTTTTGCTTCGGGTTTGGCTCTATGTAGGTATAACTGTAGTTCTTAGTCTCAGCCGTGATACCATTTACTCAGAGGACTTATTTAGCCTTCAAAAGAGGTCCGTAAGTTACCGAGGGATACCGAAGTTACACAGAGAATATTGTTTCAGTAGTCATAGTAGCTCTGAGCTTCACTCAGCCAGAATAATATTACACGGGCATACTAATTCCAGCACGGCTTCACTTAAAAGATTTGTATATATATATATATATATATATATATATATATATATATATATATATATTCCTTACTAATCGTATTGCTGGATTACTAATCTGCGTTCAAGTTGTATCTTTATGTTTAATATAACCTATATCTGTTTTGTTGTTCATTTTTTGTGCGGTTTTTCACCCGGAATCCACAACAGTATTAATAAATCTCTTATCCCCTACATCTATGGGTTGAATATCAAGGCGAACTGGGTCTTAGAGTCTTGGTTGGCAAATAGTCTAACACAGAAAGAAATGGCAACCGACTACAAGAAAATCTGACATAAATCCAAGAAAGACCTGATTGCCTAAGCGTCTATCACCGAAGCCATCTGTACTTTGTTGCCACATATGGTCCGGTGCTTCTGCTATATATTTAGAAATTCTTGATAAAATTAAAAAAAAAAGAATCTGCAATATTACTGGTCCTGATCTCGGCTTCATTCATTTTCCCACTGTAACGTAGCTTCTCTGTGCCCTTTCTATAAATATTTTAATTTTATCTTCTGATGAACTTTCCTCTTTGGTAACTAAGAATTTAAGCGCAGTACCAGAAATGTGCGTTGTGGTACAGTGGATATCGGCTCGGAACGAGAAACCGGGGAGCCGAGTTCGAATTCCACTTGAATCCATTGTATTCACTTACGCGCAAATACCCTTGGGAAAGGTATTAATCCGTCTCTTCCTTCCAGTTATGGGTTAAATAGCAGGACAGATTGGGTTCTATAGCCTTGGTCGGCAACCAGTCTACCGCAAAAAGCAATGGCAACCTACTGCGGGATAATCTTCTGCCCAGTCAGTCATGTCTCTTTCGAGACATGATCGCCCAAGCGTGTATCACGTATGGCACTTAACTGACTGACCAGGAATGGCTAGATAGAACCGTAAGTTCTACGCTCACAGCTTTTTCTCTGCCACTTATCGCTAGCTTCTTGCGTCAACTTTGATCTTCAAAAAGTTAAAAGTAGTGCCAATTATTTTTTCTTCTCAATACTTGTTCATTTAAGGTTCTTGCAAGGTCTGCTGCTAAGAAAGTAGACTCACTGTATCGTGCTAGACAATTTTCCTTGACAAAAGCTATCTTACATATTTATAAGTCTAATATTCGTCCTTGCTCTGAATATCACTGCCACATCTGGTCTGGTGCTCCTGTTTGAGGTTTAGAGATTTATATTAAAATCTGAAGAAGAATCTACAATACTATTGGTCATGACCTGGTATCTCGAGTTCAGTCACTGTGTCATCATTGTAATGTAGCTTTCTCTGTGACTTTTCGATAGATACCTTTATGGCAATTGTTTTGATGAATTTCCCTCAACGGTACCTACACTTTATGGATTTAAGCGCAGTACTTAGGATGTGCGATGTGGTGCAGTGGATATCGACTTGGAACGAGGACTCGGAGAGCCGAGTTCGAATTCCAGTTAAATACCTTGCATTACACTTACACGCAAATACCGTTGGGAAAGGTATTATTCCGTCTGTGCCCTCTAGTTATGGGTTAAATAACCGGACAGATTGGGTTCTATAGCTTTGGCTGGCAACCAGTCTACCACAAAAAGCAATGGCAACCTACTGCAGGATAATCATTTGCCCGGTTAGTCATGTCTCTAAAGAGACATGATCGCCCAAGCGTGTATCACGTATGGCACTTAACTGACTGACTGACTGACTAGATTGGCGGCAAGGTCTCATCATTTACAGTTGAAATGGTTAGATGTAACCGTAAGTTCTATGCCAACTTGGCCTTACACTCTCGGCGGACCTCAAATGGAATGACTATATTGAATCCATTGCCAAATCTGCTGCTATGAAAGTCGGCTCCCTGTGCAGGGCCCGGAAATTTTTCCCACCTGAAACTATTATGCACATATACAAATCTACCATCCGCCCGTGTATTGAATATTGCTGCCATATCTGGTCGGGTGCCTCTGCTGCTCTCCTTGGGCTTCTTGACAAAATACAAAAGAGGATCTGTAACGTGGTTGATACTGACTTGGCAGACCGGCTGCAGCCGCTCTCACACCGGCGTGATGTAGCTTCCCTGTGCCTCTTCTACAAGTACTTTCATGGCCTCTGCTCCGATGAGCTTAGATCACTGGTGCCGCCTAAGCACGAATTTACACGAGATACTAGATTAGCAACTAGGTCCCACCGTTTTACAGTTAAACAAATAAGATGTAACCGTAAATTCTACTCCAACAGCTTCTTTTCTCGCGCTTCCCGCCTGTGGAACTCCCTTCCACAAGTCTGCTTTCCCGACAGTTACAATCTCCAGGTGTTTAAATGTAGGATCAATAGACACCTCCTATCACACTAATTCCCAATTATTCTCAGAACACTCTCATCTACCCAACCCTCATTCTCGGTATCCTGACCCGCCTATCACCCACCCTCTGTTATTTCCTATATTTAATCAGTCTTTCTTCCACTCTATGTAGCCCCTTGCGCAGTAGTGGCAGTGACATGCCTTGCTCGGGGTGAAACGCTTATAAAAAAATGGTTAGATGTAACCGTAAGTTCTATGCCAACAGTCTCTTCTTTTTCACTTCTTACTCGTGGAACTTTCTTCGGACTTCTTGCTTCTCAGTCAACTGTTTCCAAAAATTTAAAGGCAATGTCAATCGTTATTTCTGCTCTTCATTATTCGTGTTCTTTTATAGCTTTCCTCCTTTCAAGATTGAATCTTTCTCTTATATTTTCTCATACTCAGTAACCACTAGCATACTAGTAGCTTTATTGCTTTGCTTGGGGTCAAATGATCATTAAAAAAAAAATTGTTTGACATCCGGTTCAAAACTCTGCCCAAATTTTATGCTTGTGTTCCTTCTTGGTAGGAGTACTTTTGTCCGCTTCAGTCATTGTCAATATCGTCGACAAGTATTTGCTAGGTCTATCGTAGCATTTTTGGGAGTGTTACATTTAAAATTTGAATATACGTGTGTCTTATGTGACATTGCCTGTAGAACGGTTTCAACTTGACATACAAAAATATACTTATAGTCGTAATTATTTTAGAAGTATTTAAATATCTTTAGCAAATTTAAATATCACCTTAAACACATTTAAATTTATTAAAAATAAAATATCACATCTTGTGGTGAAATGTATGCTGAATATTTGTTTTTCTATAATAAAAGCTTTGAGTATTTTATAGTCTTTTCTACAGCATGTAACTGTGTAGTATTTTGGTATTAATTCCTAATATTTGTCTGATGACAGGGGTACCAATTTTTTTTGTCATAGCCCAATTTCATATAGAAAAAAAATTTCCATCGCCCACTTATATAGCAAAATATTCAAAATTGTGTAGTAAATGTTTGTTACTGGTTCATCAAGTGACTTCATGATCTCGTAAAAATACCAAAGGGAGGTAACAAAGGACACTGACTTGTGCGGTATCTGCTGTTGCTACTGCCGTATTAAAAACAAGCCAAAGCAAACTTGACCATTGAAAACTGTATACAGTAGCGATCATAAAGATCAGAACGATGTTAAGAAAAAGTTTAAATATGAAATAACTTTTTCTTTTAAAGCTTCAAAGAACATTTTATCAAGGAAAAAGGATATAAAAGTAAATTATATAATTCCAAAATATAAAGTTCAATAAACTTATTTTGATAAAATTATAAAAATAATAATTTTTTTTTTATCGATACTGGTATTTGAGTAGATATACTGTATATAAGTTAGTTTTATAGTCAGGGTTAACGTTGAAAGTGTTGACAAAAAATTAAAAGATTTTTCTTTATAATTATTAACTTAAAAAGAATATACGCTACTCACAACTCATGAAAATTCAGCGAATAATTTCTTCTGGTACTTAGTCTCTAAGAAAAAATGTAATTTTCTCTGAAGAACTATTTGAAAAACTACAGAAGTTACCAAAATATTAGTTGTTTGCAAGGGTATTTATATATTATCTAAAAATGTGACCTATTGACTCTTATTTAATTTCCTGGTTTGTTTGTTTTTTTAATTTTTTATGCGAGTTCTATATATATACCTTTTAAATATTTTTTATGGGGTAGCATATGTTGAAATACCTTTCTAATACTTAAAATTTTATATCGCCTACCAAAATCTTTAATAACCACCATTTTTTTGTTCTGTTATTCATCGCCTACCCAACAGTTAAAATCGCTCACCGGAGGGTGATATCGCCCATGTAAGAAAATATTGTCTTATTTTAATATTTGAATTTTGGTTATTTCTTGTATGATGATTGATACGTGTACGAACTGAACAAATGTTTCGAGTGATCGTTATATGTAAATGAATATTTACGGACTTAACAAAAATAACAAAATCCCTTTCTATGACATTTGAATAAACACAAACAATGACACATTTACTACCTCCCCATATATATAAAAAAACAAGCAGCAAAAACTCTTGCACTCTCAACTATAAGAGTGAATGCCCTAACTACTACAAAATAGCACTTATACACAATTTAATTAACCGAGCACAAATCAACCTTTCCACAAAAAGATATTTTACTCTGAACTAAAAAATATTAAGCAGACTCTCATTAATAATGACTTCTCAACATCGACATTGTAGATGAACAAATAAGACGATATTTCAAAAACCTCAACACACATCAAATAGAATACGGTACTTCCACAAAAGACCCTAAACAAATTAAAAAAATTTTTTTTTTTATAAGCGTTTCACCCCGTGCAAGGCATGTCACTGCCACTACTGAGCAGGGGACTACGTAGAGTGGAGAAAGGATAATTAAATATAGGAAATGTCAGAGGGTGGGTGATAGGCGGGTAAGGATACCGAGAATGAGGGTTGAGTAGATGAGAGTGTTCTGAGAATAATTGGGAGTTAGTGTGATAGGAGGTGTTATTGACCCTACATTTAAACATCTGGAGATTGTAACTGTCGGGAAAGCAGACTTGTGGAAGGGAGTTCCACAGGCGGGAAGCGCGAGAAAAGAAGCTGTTGGAGTAGAATTTACGGTTACATCTTATCTGTTTAACTGTAAAAGGGTGGGACCTAGTTGCTAATCTAGTATCTCGTATAAAATTCGTGCTTAGGCGGCACCAGTGATCTAAGCTCATCGGAGCAGAAGCCATGAAAGTACTTGTAGAAGAGGCACATGGAAGCCACATCACGCCGGTGAGAGAGCGGCTGCAGCCGGTCTGCCAAGTCAGTATCAACCACGATAGAGATCCTCTTTTGTATTTTGTCAAGAAGCCCAAGGAGAGCAGCAGGGGCACCCGACCAGATATGGCAGCAATATTCAATACACGGGTGGATGGTAAATTTGTATATGTGCAGAATAGATTCAGGTGGGAAAAACTTCCGGGCCCTGCACAGGGAGCCGACTTTCATAGCAGCAGATTTGGCAATGGATTCAATATAGTCATTCCATTTGAGGTCCGCCGAAAGTGTAAGGCCAAGGAGGCGTAGTATTTTACTCTCTGGGAGGCTAGCCTGTCCCATGCTAATGGGAGGTAGATGCGATTGTCTATGGTGGTTAGTTGATAACAGCTTCGTTTTAGAGGCATTGAAATTTACCAGCCATTTCCTACCCCAGGCCACTACGGATTGGAGGTCCCTTTCAAGTACGGCAGCGAGGTTCACTTTGTCGTCCAGACCTGGTTTCTGATCGATGCGAGAGTAGATTGTTGTGTCATCGGCATACATGCCAACTTGGGATCTAATGGTGTCAGGGAGATCATTAATGTAGATCAGAAAGAGTGTGGGACCTAGGATAGAACCTTGAGGGACGCCCGCGTTCGTATGGTAGTTTTGGAAGGCATGCCCATTTAATACCACCTTCAATGTGCGGTTAGAGAGGAAAGACTGGATGAGGTCAAACAGATGTCCAGTTATCCCATAGCTCCGTAGTTTGCACAAGAGGCCAGCATGCCAGACCCTGTTGAATGCTTTGGAGATATCCAAGGCAACGGTTCGGGCTTCACCATTCTTGTCGAGTGCCCGGTATATGTACTCGGTAATGGTCGTTAGCATATCAGCAGTAGACCTGGTGAAGCGAAACCCGTACTGTTTGTCAGAGAGAAGCCCGTTGGCCATGAGATGCTGAATCACCTCGGCGTTGATAATGGCTTCGAAAACTTTGCCAAAGATTGGAAGGAGACTAATAGGGCGGTAATTGGTGGGGTCTGAGGGCTCGCCAGAATTCTTAAATATAGGAACTACGCAGGAGGACTTCCAACAGGCAGGAAAGCAGGAAGCGGATAGGCAGAGGTTATACAGTTTAGAGAGGACAGAGGAGAGTTCTGGGGCACATTTCTTCAGTACTATGACTGGGATTCCGTCACCGCCTCTCGCTTTGTGTGGGTCAAGTTGTGCAATTATCTTGGCGACCAGCGAGGGTGTAATGTGGACGTTATTTAGTTGAGCCTTAGTTCTGGGTGGGAAGTCTGGTGTAGGTATTCCTAACGAGTCCAGTGTCGAATTGGTTGAGAATCTACGGGCAAAGCATTCAGCCTTGTCGGCTGGGTAGGTGAGAACTTCAAACTCATTGATTAGTGGGGGTATTGAAGTCTTGTTCCTGCTGAGCACGCTTTTGCAGAGACGCCAGTAATCTTTGGAACCAAACTTAGAGGATGCTATGCGTTGCCTAATTCTGGTAGCAAACGCCGTCTTGGCTTCGTTCAGCACTTTTTTACACTTGTTCCGTGCTGAGGTGAAAAGGCACCTGTTTTGGTTCGACGAGCAGCTTCGCTAGAGCCGGAAGAAATGGTTCAATCAAACTCTTTTATTGCAACCAGATGTCCGATAACTGCAAACAGGATGAAAAATCATTAAAAATCTCCTTTCTATTAATACATCCTCTGTTGGTCCCAATAAAAAAAATTAAAAAAATAAAATTAATAATATATTATGAAAAACTACAATACTACTAATATAATTAACCATAATAACTCCTCCCTACTAACTGATGTATTTCGAAAAAAAAACATTATATATCAATTCAAATGTCGCTTAGAAGAACTTATCTTCGAATATATATATATATATATATATATTGGATTTACAACAACTACATGAACAAGACGTTTTACAACAACACATGTCTGACCATTCGTCCATTTCTAGACATCTACAACAATATTCCTGTCTACATTCACAATATAAAAAAATAATGGTCGATAACACAATTATTATTAAAAATCGTTTTATGAGATGAATGTTTATTTAGAATATCTTGTTTTGTGTGAGTCGGGGTATTAACAAAATATATTTGGTTTGGTTAATGTGCTATTCTGTGTCAGCACGTGAGAGTTTATATATTTAGTTGCTGTTTAATCTCTGGGTGACTAATTCTATGATGCAGTAATCTCGCAAGGTTCAACAAGCATTTCTATGCAGTAATAGAGTAAGGTAGATCGCAGTTTATGACAGCATGTGGGAAAGTGAACGGGACGGACAGTGTTAATACGTAAAGAACCACGAGTGTTACTTGTAAATAGTGCAGTCGTTTGTGGGTAACGAACCTCGCCAACTGATAAGCAAGAAGAGACGTAATTAGCTCGATTATCAGTGCAAAGAGAAACGCTAGCTGTCATGTTAATGAATTAATATCTATGGACTAACTATAATTTCTTCGAATTCAATAATATATACACTACAGGCCATAATTATTAGGACACCCCAGTTTTTTTTTTAAAGAAATTATGTATTTCATATTATTTTTAGTATTTATTGCCAAGCGAATAATTCTAAATAAAAATAGAATGGTTCTTTTGTTATTATTATGCAAAATTTTACAAGGCAAACGACAATTTACCCATCGCACCCTGTAGATTTTTTATATATATATATATATATATATATATATATATATATATATATATACACACACACACTACCGCATATAATTATTAGGACACCCCAGTTTTTTTTAAAAAGAAATTATGTATTTCATACTATTTTTAGTATTTATTGCCAAGTGGATAATTCTAAATAAAAATAGAATGGTTCTTTTGTTATTATTACTTTGCAAAATTTTACAAGGCAAATAGCGACAATTTACCCAACGCACCCTGTAGATTTTATATATATATACACACACTACCGCATATAATTATTAGGACACCCCAGTTTTTTTAAAAAGAAATTATGTATTTCATACTATTTTTAGTATTTATTGCCAAGTGAATAATTTAAAATGAAAAATCTCTTCATACTCACGGATAATCTTTCGCGTATTATAATTGAAAGATGTAAGAAATGAGCTGTAACTTTGACAGATGATTTTATTATTCATTTCTCGATGTTCCCAAGTACTTTCAATCTCCTCCCGAGATCGCCTAAAGGGGTGTGAGTTGTATAACCGCAAAACTTTGTTGCTAAAAATTACTGTAAATTTTCATCTTGCTTCAAATGTAACGGTGTTTGATAAATTGCTAGCGTTCATTAGAACGTAAAAATTATGCAAAATGGAATTTTTTTATGTGCTGTAATGTCATGGTCATGCCCCTGTTAAAGCATGAAAAAACTGTTATTTTTACAAATATTTTAGAACATTACTACAGTATTCATAGCTGATTCTATTAATTGACGGCTTTAGAGTTTTAATGAATATTGCCTCGAGAATCTGTAGTTTGCTTTTGTTGTTTTCTTGGTGTAAGATAATTCTATTATCGATCATGATTTTTTTATATTGTGAATGTAGACAGGAATGTTGTTGTAGATGTCTAGAAATGGACAAGTGGTAATGTAAAACATTAGTTCATGTAGTTGTTGTTAATCCAATATTTAAATTTTTTTTTTTTTGTCGGAGATACGTTCTCCTAATTGACATTTGAATTGATATATAAGGTATCTATCTATCTATCTATCTAATTGTCTGAGTCAGTTCGTACTATCTATCTATCTATCTATCTATCTATCTATCTATCTATCTATCTATCTATCTATCTATCTCAGTCTGTTTCTATCTATCTATCTATCTATCTATCTATCTCAGTCTGTTTCTATCTATCTATCTATCTATCTATCTATCTATCTCAGTCTGTTTCTATCTATCTATCTATCTATCTATCTCAGTCTGTTTCTATCTATCTATCTATCTATCTATCTCAGTCTGTTTCTATCTATCTATCTATCTATCTATCTATCTATCTATCTCAGTCTGTTTCTTTCTATCTATCTATCTATCTATCTATCTATCTATCTATCTATCTATCTAACAAAATAAAGCTTTACTCATTGTTTCTCTTTCCTAGTCGATATAAGAAAATATTTTTTAAATTATACATGGTTATCCCGTTCTTTGTCACACATACACACACAGATACACAGACCCCCCCCCCCACACACACACACTCGTGTTTTTGAGTATGATTTTACAATATTCTGGGTAGGGGAAAGAATGATTTATAGAATGTCCGCTTAGGAATTAATATGTCTTTTTTTTCTATTGACTGATGGCAACTCTTCTGATTGATATTTGTTGAATAGATATGATTATTTACTTTTTATGAACATTTAAGTATTAGTAATTCCTCTGTTTCGCTCTTTTTATGACTCTCTCTCTCTCTCTCTCTCTCTCTCACACACACACACGCAGATATACATATATATATATATATGTTTATATGTGTGTGTACATTTATATAAATATATATTTATTGAATGAATTAAGGAATTAATTTTTAATCTGACATTGTTATTACTTCACACTCTATTTTTAGTGAACACCCAGGTTGGAAATAGTCACCCACCTTACGTAGGCCGTGCACATTGTTTAAAAACAACCATAACAGGGCTCTAAACATCATTACAACTCAATATATATATATATATATATATATATATATATATATATATATATTGTGTGTGTATTTTGGCAGCATTTTTTCATTAATGCAGGTTTCATTGAATAATATAGACAAGTTTTGTCTATTAATTTTGTGTAGGATCCGTTCATACCGTCTGATATACTTGATGGTGATGTCGTTGAAAGACAACAAAAATCACAGTATTTGTTGAATTTTTTATGGGGTCTAAGCTTTCAACGACATCACCATCAAGTATATCAGACGGTATGAACGGATCCTACACAAAATTAATAGACAAAACTTGTCTATATTATTCAATGAAACCTGCATTAATATATATATATATTAATCGTATCACCCCGAGCAAGGCGGTAACGCCACTGATGTGCAGGGGGCTACGTAATAGTGAAAAGATTGGAAAAGAGAAAGCCGAAAACCACATCCTAAACAGGGAACAAGAGATGAGCCTCTTAACCTGTTCAATAGATGTGAGTGGAGTGTGACAGGTTACAGGGGGTGTCAGGAAGAGGGTATGAGAAGGAAGAGAATACTGATGAGAGTGGGGTGGACGAAGAAAAGAGCATGAGAGAGAGAGAGAGAGAGAGAGAGAGAGAGAGAGAGGATGCAAGTTAGTGAGACAGGAGATGACTATTGACTTTACATTTGAATTCTTGAAGGTTGTAATTGTCGGAAAAGCAAGTACGCGGAAGGGACTCCCACAGGCGGGAAGTGCGAGAAAAGAAGCTGATGGTGTAGAATTTGTGTTTCCAATTTATTGGTTTCACAGTAAAAGGGTGGGACCTAGTTGCTAATCTTGTGGCTCGAGGAAATTCGTATATAGGGGGTACCAGTGAGCTAAGTTCATCGGAGTAGAAACCGTGAAAGTATTCGTAGCAGAGACACAGGGAAGCCACATTGAGCCGGTAAGAAACATAAAATTATATATATATATATATATATATATATATATATATATATATATAATTCTTTTTATAAAAAAAAAAGCTTTACAACAAATAAATAGATAGACCAAAAATGATCAGTCAGATAGTTATGTGCCATACGTGATACACGCTTGGGCGATCATGTATCTTTCGAGACATGAGTGACTGGGCAGAACATTATCCCGCAGTAGGTTGCCATTGCTTTCTGCGGTAGACTGGTTGCCGACCAAGGCTATAGAACCCAATCTGTCCTGTTATTTAACCCATAACTGGAAGGAAGAGACGGATTAATACCTTTCCCAAGGGTATTTGCGCGTAAGTGAATGCAATGAATTTGGCTGGAATTCGAACTCGGGAAAGTGAAAAATACAGAATGAGAATATCCCATTAAAGGCAATAAAACTAAAGGAAGGAGAGATGAAAAAAAGTGAAAATGATAACGTCAGGTTAAAGGCAGGTTAACATCATGACCATTAAGAAGGGAAAGGAAAAAGGAGAAGGGTAGGATGAGGGAGGGGAAAAAGAGAAAAAGAGAAAAAGTTGGTTAGTATGTATTCTTTAGGGGCCAAATCCCAAAATGAATCTTCGCTCTGATTAGTTAAACAAAACACACATGTAAATTATATATCTTTCCACATACATACACAGCAAACCAAAGGTGGTTGTTATTTAAATGTAAATCATCTGCACAACCAAGATTAACATTACCTGATGAAGAGAATCTATCTCGAAACATAAACATTTCCGTGTCGCAATGTACAATTAATTCATAACTATATACATATTAGTCACCCACATACAAGGCCGTTTCACAGCTCATCAGTGTGGCTAGACATATGCACTTGCTTCTGGCTGGGATCGAAACTCGACCGAGTGACAGTCGGAGTCTCTACTCCCTAAGCCATCGGATCATGGCATCAGAGAAGGGAAATTTTAACGTCTTGTATATAAGCAGTGTATACAGACGCCAGTCACCGAGAGAACACAATTCATTTCTGAAGAGTCACGCATTATAGCCGATATATATATATATATATATATATATATATATATATATATATATATATTGATTATTTAATTACTTAGTTTTTGGTCATAATACAGTTAGACCAGTGCACATTTGTATTAAAAAGTGTTCAATACAATTATATTGTAGAACTTTTGAATATTTTCCATTTGTAAACAAGTTATTACGTGACCTAGGTTTCTACCATGTGGTATCTTCAGGCGATTTGCAATAACTAATTTTATTGTTTACCGTTTATTTAGAACGCTCACGTAACGGTGATTTTTTTTAACGCCCACGAAACAAGAAATTTTTGAACGCGCAATTTCTAAAATTAGAAGAAATTATAACGTTTTCATTTATGGTTGTATGAACCTAAGAGGTATTTTTTGGTATGGTTACACTTAGACAGGATGTGCGTTGTGGTGCAGTGGATATCGGCTCGGAACGAGAAATCGGGGAGCCGAGTTCGAATTCCAGTTGAATTCATTGCATTCACTTACGCGCAAATACCCTTGGGAAAGGTATTAATCCGTCTCTTTACTCCAGCTATGGGTTAAATAACATGACAGCTTGGATGCTATAGCCTTGGCTGGCAACCAGTCTACCGCAGAAAGCAATGGCAACCTACTGCGGGTTAATCTTCTGCCCAGTCAGTCATGTCTCTTTCGAGACATGATCGCCCAAACGTGTTTCATATATGGCACTTAACTGACTGACTGACACTTAGACATAATTTCTGTTTTTTCATTCAATAGCTCATTTTTTTTTTAGGGAATAGCATAATCGCTAACTTTTCTTCCTGGCACAGTCTACATTTTTCTACCGTTGAAAGGTTTGGCCGTTTTCACTAGACTCCACGTTATGTCTGGGTCTTTTCCATATTTTGATTTCAATTTCCCCACGCGGCTAGCCAATTTTGTGCAATTTTTAAGTTTTCTATTTTGAATGTAGACTTGTGATTGAACCACCTGGTCTTAAAGGTGTCTTTGGTTGATCCTAAAAATATATTGTTTTGACCATTTCAGTCATGTACTTTTGCTTTGTAAATGACTTCATTTGTATTACAAAGTCCTTGAAGTGGGCATTTATTTTTGTCCCTGTAATAACTCATTTACAAATGAAGAATATACACACACACACACACACACACACACACACACACACACACACACACACATATATATATTGTAATCATTATTATTATTATTATTATTATTATTATTGTATACTGCAACTTCAAGCGCTCTCGCTTGAAGAAATGAAACATTTGGATAATTTTTACATAATTTACGTTCTGAAATGAAACAAAAAAAATTATAAGATCACATGAAAAATGATAGAAAAAATTAACCATAACACCTTGTTTATTTTTTCAGGGAACTCTGATAAAAGTGAGTTTGGTACCTACATATATATATATATATATATATATATATATATATATATATATATATATACAAGTGTAGCGTAGGTATAGATGGAATAAAATTCCGTATCCAAAAAGCACTCATCTTAAAAAAGTGTTCAATACAAAATAGAACGAATAATATTTAGTTAAAAGTTTATAACATACGTAACGATGTATTTTCTATCGAAGGGTTTGGCTTGTTTTGAATTCTTTATCTCTCAATCAGCGCCATCACTTGATAAGATACAAGAAGTGTCGAAACAAAAAAGCTAATTTTGTAGTGATATTAGAACATATTTATGTTATAATTTTTAAATTTTTAATTTAATTTGATTTTTTAATTTTTAATTTTTTAAACTCCAACGAAAAAAAAAAAACTGGTATAAAAGAACAAGTGCGAGAAGCGGTGAATCTCGATATGTGAAATCACAAGTTTATTCATCTGAAGAGAGTCAACATTAGACTCGAAACACGTGTAGCGACACAGATACCATTATGGACACTTAATATATCATACAAAAAGAAAGTAATATTAATAATACTAGCAACAATAAATCTACATTTTAAACAAACCGTTCACGGTTTCTCGCACTTTTTCTTTATATATATATATATATATATATATATATATATATATATATATATATATATTCTTAACGTTGTTAAGTATAAATATAAAATTAATCGCTCTCATTAACAGCGACGCCACTTCCACCAAAATCCAGATAAAATAAAAAAGGAATCTGTCTTAAACTAAATCACCTCTCCTAACCCATATATCTGAGACTACAATACGACCGACAGAATCAGAATAAGCTCCCAACCGCACTTTCACTTAAACATCATATTACCACAAATAAACCGTTTTCACCATTTCATTTTCAGTCCAACTTTGTCACCCGATGAGAAGCATGTAGAGCGGCTTCGAAACGCGAAAAGTTTTGTGTAGTGATACTATGAATTTATAAACCATTGTAACAACTATTACAATATATATATATATATATATATACACACACACACAAATCTAAAGTGAGCCAAAACCTACCGCGGTTTCACACACTACGGATCGTCAGGACAAAGGCTTTATTTTTAGTTATTATTTTCATATATATATATATATATATACGCACGGGAGGAGGGAAATGAAATCTTCGCATGATTAATCCAAATGGAAATTAATAAACAATATATGAAAAGGAATAGTTTTTTTTTTCAATATGGCTTCTATTCTTTATGATTGCAGCCTTAGAAGAGCAACGCCATTCTTTACTTTGATGTTCTTGAAATTATTTTGTCTACTCTTCCTTGATGCAAGCAAGTACGTTATTATTGTTATTGGGGTGGGAGGTGTTCTTAGTAGCTTGCTCCAAATTATTCCACACGGCCTAGTCTACTCGGTTCAGTTCCGGGCTGGAAGACGACCAGACGTTTTCAGTTTGATGGACAGACACCAGTGACACTATCTTTACAGAATTTCTGTACAATCTTGACTGTTTGGCTAGGGTTACACTTTCTCCCGTTTGGACACTTAGGAAAACATGGGACCTCAGAGCCATGAAGTAGCCTTCAACATCCTCCTTTTTTACAAGCTTGTAAAAGAATGCGAACATTTTTTTCTCGTCGGAAGTCATGATACGCAAGACCCATGATCTGTACTTAGTATTAAATGCTGAAGATGCCCTTGAAATTCATTGTTCACTTCGAGAAGTACTGGTCATTTCAGTGGATATTACACTGTCTACTGTGAAGTTTTTCTTGTGAGGGAATAGTTTAACAACAATTTAACGATTCTTAACAGACCTGAGAACTTTATTGCATCTTTCTAGCCATGAAGCTTTTATGGATTTTGAGAGCCTTGGCATCTCTGGCGTATAATCTAATGCATGGTGTTTACATTAAGTCCAGCAGTTATGTTGTACAAGGATGTTGATGGGTTGTTATTAATTAAGGTCTTGAAGGCATTTATAATCGTCCACTCTGTGATTTTGTTGATGTCTCCGTTACCAGACTTCGTCTGGATACTATTACACAAGTTTATGGCTGACGGCCATATCACGTTGAATACACCGGTTCTCGCTCGATCACCGAAGTTAAGCAACGTTGAGCGTGGTCAGTACTTAGATGGGTGACCGCTTGGGAATACCAGGTGCTGTAAGCGTATAGTGGCGGATGTGCGTTGTGGTGCAGTGGATATCGGCTCGGAAAGAGAAATCAGTGAGGCGAGTTCGAATTCCAGTTGAATACCCTGCATTCACTTAAGCACTGGTACCCGTGAGAAAGGTATTAATCCGTCCCTTCCCTCCAGTTATGGGTTAAATAACAGGGTAGGATTTGGGGACCCTGCCCTTAAAAACAAATCCCAATGAATCTTGATACTCGAAAAGAAAAATGTATTACGAAACACAAAACTTATATAAAAACAACAATAAATTGTTGAAAGAAAAAGGTATTACCAGCAATAAATAAATAAAATTTAGTTGGCAATAAATGACCCGCTGAGGTTGATATGCCATAAAACAAAACCAACCAACCAACAACACAAGTTTATTACATTCTTAACATTGCACATGGTGGCACTGTGTTGTGGAGTCGATATATATATGAAAGAAATCTGTTGCGGATTTGAATCAAATGCACAAAAAAGAGGAGAGAAAGATTTTAAATTAAAATATGAAAGTAACTTTTTCTCATTGTGTATAAAAGTTAAAGATAATGCTTTAAAATGCTTTGTTTATAAATGGGGGTTAAGATGAAAAGAAATGTGATTTATTCGCTTACATATGTGAGGTGAGTAAAAAGAGGTACGGGAGAAAGTTAGGAGGAAGTGTGTAAGTGTTACGTAGCTTGGCAAGAAAGAGTATAAGTGTCACGTAACTTGACGAGGAAGACTGATTGTGTCACGTAGCATGGCGAAGAAAAGTGAAAGCGTCACGTGGTTTAATGAGTAAGACGAGTGAATAAGTAAAGGGATCTTCGTTAAGTCGCGGTGTCGTGATTCCATTGCGGTATGTTGTTGCTTTTTGCCCCTTGATTACCATCCATCTCTTATCTTTTCTTCAACATCCCAATATCTACAATCTTCAAAAATTTAAATGCAACGTCAATTGCCATCTTTTATCTCCTTGATTCCCATTCATCTTTTACCTTTTCTTCAACATCCCAATATCTACAATCTCAAAAAGTTTAAATGCCACGTCAGTTGCCATCTTTTATCAAATAGATTACCATCCATCTCTTATCTTTTCTTTAACATCTGCACGTTTTTTATTCTTTCACCTGTGGTGCAGTGGATATCGATTTGGAACTACAAATCGGGAAGCCGATTTCGAATTCCAGTTGAATCCCTCGCATGCACTTACGCAGAAATACCCTTGGGAATCCGTTCCTTCCCTCCAGTTGTGGGTTAAATAATAGGACAAATTTGGTTGTATAGCCTTGGCTGGCAACCAGTCTAGTGCAGAAAGCAATGGCATCCTACTGCGGGATAATCTTATGCCTACTTAGTCATGTCTCTTTAGAGACATGATCACCCAAAGCGTGTATCACGTGCAGCACTTAAATGACCCCGCTGCCCACAAGTGGCATTTCTAGCTTACTTGGGTGAAATGACTATTAAAAACCGTTTTGCTTCACCCCTTGTTCAATGGACACTGTTTATATATGATGCGTATCGTTTAATATATGCATTAATATGGTTTATACCCAACAAAAGCAAACATGCATCAAAAAATAATTATAATTCTCGACCTGGTCTTCCTCGATGCATATAAAAAAAACACGTCATTGCATTGCAGTACGGTTAGGCATCCGATTGCTTTTAGAACTGACATCCGTTGGCGATTCTATCTTTGAGCTATGGGCACTCGGTAGAAGAAGGCAGACTTTTAGCGTGATATACCATGTAAACATACGCCAGTAATTGAGTGTTCTAATTCATTACTGAATGAACGATGCGTAGATGCTAGAGTAGTTACTATTTTTTTTCAAAGTCTACCATTCTTCCAAAGAGGGTGGGAAAGCGCGTGTATATATATATATATATATATATATATATATATATATATTGTGTGTATTTTGGCAGCATTTTTTCATTAATACAGGTTTCATTGAATAATATAGACAAGTTCTGTCTATTTATTTTGTGTAAGATCCGTTCGTATGATCTGATTAGCTTGATAGTGTTGTCATGGAAAGACGACAAGAAATCGCAATAATTGTTGATTTTTTTATCAGGTCTGAGCTTTCGGCTAACATAAGCCATTATGAAAGGATGAACATTTAATGTTCAGTGAACATAGAACATTTAAATTATTATTAACAGAGTAGAGTTATACAGAGAAAATTAGACAGGTTCATTTTTTGTGTCGCACATGGCTGTAGGCCCAGAAGGAATGGTGGTAGTGGGTTTTTGGTCTTACCCCCTACCATAGTAGCAGCAGTTCCCAGACCAATCCCTCATGCCACTATACACTCAATTGACGCCGGTGAGAGAGTGACTGCAGGCGGTCAGCTAAGTCGATATCAATCACGTTACAGATTCTTCGCTGTATTTTGTCAAGAAGCCCGAGGAGAATAACAGGGGCACCCGATCAGATGTGGCAACAGTATTCAAAACACGGGCGGATGGTAGATCTGTATAAGTGCAGGATAGATTCAGGCGGAAAGAATTTTCGGGCCCTGCACAGAGAGCCAACTTTCATAGCAGCGGATTTAGCAATGGATTCGACGTAGTCATTCCACTTGAGGTATTTGTTTGTACATTATTTTTATTATCTACTTCTATTTGGTAGATACTCTGTTTTTAATTATGGCTACACGTAACATGATTATTATATTGCAGTTTAATAATAAAACTGTCATCAGAATCCATTTTTGCTTTTGCTTTTATACAAACACTGTACTTGTATGTATATCAATATTTTGATCAAAACACGAAGAAGTAAATTACTGAAAAATAATTGAAACTCACCTGAAGCGAGCTGAATGTGTAATGCTCCTCATGCCAATAACATTTCCACCGAGCTTCTCTACGGCATATGATTTCATTTAATTTACTGTCTTCCTCTCGAATTTATATATAAACTGGGGTCATCAGGAGAGAATGTGCACCTTTCGGGGCCTTAGTAAAGACTGATAGCTAACCGAATTTTCCTTCTCACACTCATAGCGATGTCATCGATAATACACATTCTCCCTCCAGTTTCCACACCTGATTTAGAAGTCGTGTTTGATGTTGTATTTATATATTTTCTATAAGTAATGATCATATATATATATATATATATATATATATATATATATATTAATCATTTCACCCCGAGCAAGGCGGAAACGCCACTCATGTGCGGGGGGTTACATAAATGTAAAAAGATTAATTAGAAAAGAGTGAGGAGTACAAGCTAGTTAGAAAGGAACAATAGAAAGCTGAGAAAGCAGGTGCGATGACAGATACATAGGTGGAGAGAAAGGGAAGGTTATACGGGGGAGGGGAGAGAGCTAGAGTCCAGTAGTTAGTAGATGAGTATTGACTTTGCATTTAAAATTCTGGAGGTTGTAGCCGTCAAGAAAGCAAGAATACGGGAGCGAGTTCCACAGGCGGGAAGTGCGAGAGAAGAAGCTGCAGGAGTAGAATTGTCGTCTGCATTTGGCTAACCTGACTGTGAATGGGTGGGACCCAGTTGCCACTCTGGTTGCACGAGTAAACACCTGTTGAGGAGGCACCAGTGACTTAAGTTCGTCTGAGCAGAAGCCATGAAAGTATTTATAGAACAGACAAAGGGAGGCCACATTTCGACGATGGGGAAGTGGCTGCAGTCGAGCCGCCAGATCAGTACCTATCACATTACAGACTCTCCTTTGGAGCCTGTCAAGAACACTGAGAAGAACGGCAGGGGCACCTGACCATAAATGGCAGCAGTACTCCATGCACGGACGGATGGTTGACTTGTATATATGCAGGATGGATTCAGGTGGAAAAAACATCCTGGATCGACATAGTGACCCAAACTTCTTAGCAGTAGGCTTTGCTATGGATTCAATATAGTGGTTCCATTTGAGGTCTGAGAACAGGGTAAGTCCGAGGAGGCGTAGTGTATTACTCTCCGGGAGAATCGCTTGGTCCATGCTTATGGGAGGCAGAAGAGGTTGCCTGTAATGGTTGACAGACAACAGCTTGGTCTTAGATGAATTGAAGTTGACAAGCCACTTCTTGCCCCAGTTCACCACAGTGTGTAGATCCCGCTCAAGGTCAGCAGCGAGATTATGTCTGTCCGCCACGACAGGTTTCTTACTGGTGCGGGAGTATATATATATATATATATTAATATCCTATATCGTAATGAAATGCATAAAGGCACACAAATTATAAAGATGAAAATATACTAAAAAATTAGTAAATACTACTATAGCAAAAAAATTAAGTTAATCATATACTACTTTAAATCTAGTATATCCGATTCAATTATTCGCAATGATTCTTCTCCCCCTGTTAGTAATTTGCAAAAAACCAACTTAGTTTACAAATTCAAGTGTCCTCTGGGAGATTGTATCTCCAACGGATTAAATAATAATTATGTTGGTCACGCCACAAACTCTCCTTCACGACGCTTGACACTACACTTGAACGATAATTCTAACATTTTAGACATTTAAAACAACATGCCTGGCCACAATACTGGAAAACCCTAGTTGAAAACACAACTATACTTAAACATGAAAACAATAAACAAAAACTACAAATTCTTGAAGCTATATACATAAAACAGTTGAAACATAACCTGAGCAAGATAAACTATGAAATCTCCACAAATATCCTTAAATGCCTATAATTAATAACAGAAGCCATTGGTTTATTCCAATGGCTTCCCCCCATACTTGGTATTTCTTGTTTTCAATTTCACTTGGTCATTTGTGACGTCATGAGCTGTGATGCGACATTTACTTCCAGCGTCTTAAATGCACGAGTTTGTTGTTGCTTGGAAAGCTTCCATGTAAACAAAAACAGTTTGTCATTATGGTTTGTCTGTGTTTAAATATATAATGTAATTTGACATCTTTGAAAATGGCTTATGTAAGCCGAAAGCTCAGATTGGATTATTAAAAATTATGTATCAATATTGTAATTTTCTTTCTTCATTAAATGATAATGCTATTAAGCTTATCAGAGAATATTAAAAAATACATAAAATAGACAAAACTTGTCTATTATATTTAATGAAACATGCATTAATATATATATATATATATATATATATATATATATATATATACAGAAGAACGTTAGCTTTAATATTATTTCCAGAAAAAAAAATTACAAAAGGAAAGATCAGATGTAATGTCCAAGTGTAATAACACTTGTAAATGCATCTTAGGATCATAGAAACCTAGATGAAAGTGTTTTAAGATC
Source organism: Ascarosepion bandense (assembly GCA_037127315.1). Lineage (NCBI taxonomy): Eukaryota > Metazoa > Mollusca > Cephalopoda > Sepiida > Sepiidae > Ascarosepion > Ascarosepion bandense. The sequence continues at coordinate 2,080,991 of JBBBDQ010002187.1, forward strand.
CTTAAGAAAGTCCTAACTAATTTTGAAAATTTTCGGTCGTTTAAAGATTAGTCATGCGTTTTACGTTTCAAAAACGTTTGAAAATCCGTTATATAAATTGCCTGAAGATACCGAAACGTTGAAACCTAAGTTTCAGAAATAAGTCATTTCCAAATGAAAAATATTCAGAAGCTCTACAACACAAATGTATTGAGAATACAAATGGGTACGGGTCTAATTTAATTACGATAAAAAACTAATTATATATATATATTGTTACGTCAGGTAACAGAATTATGTGAATTAATTCAAAACAACGTAATAGTATAAAAGTTGGTGTATTGACAGGAAAAGAGAAGTATTTACAAGAGGTGAGGATTAGTAGAATACAGAACAAGGTAATTAGTATACAGTATCGTCGTAGAGACGTGATAGATTGACTAGTAGAACACTTCTGGTGCAATACCGGAAATACCCGACTGACTCGCTCACTCGACTTCCTTACTCGACTTTCTTCCCCGAGGTATAATCACTATTATTTTATATAGTGATTCGAATAGTCCATTTCTGTGGAAAGGTGGAGAGCGTCCCAACACACATATATATATATATATATAATTATGAATTAAAAGTACATTTTCCGTGTTTCGAGATAGAATCTCGTCATCAGGCAAGGTTGGATGTTGGTTGCATTTTCACATCCAACTTCCAACATTGCATGCTGACCAGATTCTCTCTCGAAACATGGAAATTTCCGCGTTGCAATGTACTTTTAATTTATAATTATATGATTATATTATGCCCTACAATATTTACTGTATTGAGCACTGTTTATAAAAAAATAAATGCCAGGAAATCCAAAATCGTAAAACCTTGTGTCCTCTTCCCTGAATATGACTATATATATATATATATATATATATATATATATATATATATATGTGTGTGTGTGTGTGTGTGTGTGTGTACACGTAGGTACACATCGATGCATAAATATTTATGAGGTGTTAATAGAACAGTGCCTAATGTAATAAAAAAAGATCTATGAAGCATCTATTAATAAATAGAAATATTATCCTAGGTCTCAAGCACGACTCGGAGTTTCATGCACTACGCAATCATCAGGTGCGTATCGGTATAAACTCTTAATATATACCTGATGCATAAATGCATGAAATTCCGAGTCGAGCTTGAGACCTAAGATAATATAATAGGTTGTTACAAAAAATAATGGTCAGCTTCAAAAACACAATTTTATTCTTGAAAGATTAACTGTATAAATGTTGAAATTAGTCAAATTATGAGCCTTGAGCGTCTATGCCCCCCCCCACCTACTATCGATCGACGAGAATATATATTCCTCATCGATAAAACGTTATTGGCTCTGATGCTACGAAATTTTTGAAAGCTTATTCCTTCTTTGGTTTAGACCTAAAGGTTTTACCATTTAAAAATGTGCTTAAAAGATGATAATCAGTGGGTGAAATGTCAAAAGAATATGGAGGAATTGGTAAACTCTCGTATCGTCGTCCTGCGGCCTCGGCCGAGATCGAACTCACTACACCCCCTTCAGTATTCCCTGTGCATTTGGAACCCTGGCGCAGTTTATAGCAAAATTCATAATCTTGTCAAATAGCTGAATACTTGATGCTTCGCCAGGGCTACCAAGGGTGTTTTTATTGTGACACCATCACTAGATGGGTTGCCTCCAGGCCCCATCCTGTTATTTAACCCATAACTGGAGGAAAGTGACGGATTAATACCTTTCCCAAGGGTACTAGTGCTTAAGTGAATGCAGGTTACTCAACTGGAGTTGCATCATGGACCATCCTGTTATTTAACCCATAAGTGGAGAGAAGTGACGGATTAATACCTTTCCCAAGGGTACTAGTGCTTAAGTAAATGCAGGTTACTCAACTGGAGTTGCATCATGGCACATCCTGTTATTTAACCCATAACTGGAGGAAAGTGACGGATTAATACCTTTCCCAAGGGTACTAGTGCTTAAGTGAATGCAGGGTTACTCAACTGGAGTTGCATCATGGCCCATCCTGTTATTTAACCCATAAGTGGAGAGAAGTGACGGATTAATACCTTTCCCAAGGGTACTAGTGCTTAAGTGAATGCAGGTTACTCAACTGGAGTTGCATCATGGCACATCCTGTTATTTAACCCATAACTGGAGGAAAGTGACGGATTAATACCTTTCCCAAGGGTACTAGTGCTTAAGTGAATGCAGGGTACTCAACTGGAGTTGCATCATGGCACATCCTGTTATTTAACCCATAACTGGAGGAAAGTGACTTATTAATACCTTTCCCAAGGGTACTAGTGCTTAAGTGAATGCAGGTTACTCAACTGGAGTTGCATCATGGCCCATCCTGTTATTTAACCCATAACTGGAGGAAAGTGACGGATTAATACCTTTCCCAAGGGTACTAGTGCTTAAGTGAATGCAGGGTACTCAACTGGAATGCAAATTCGGCTCACCGATTTCTCTTTCCAAGCCGACATCCACTGCACCACAACGCCCATCCGTCACTCTCGTATACCAAGTCTGTGAGTTTTTGCGACGTCATTCTTGTAATATGGCTGCTCATTTTTGTGGAGCAGAAATGAGCTAATTCTGTTCACCAGTGTCGATCTGATTTTTTGCGGGTGTACTCGCATTTCAGCAAGTTGATTGCAGTAAAGCTCTGCATTATTACTCTGATTGGCTTCTAGAAATCTGTAGTGGATAACACCAATTGCAGAGCATCGGGCAATCTCCATAATCTTCTGCTGATGCAACTTTGGCTTTGGGAAACGTTTGGGTGACTCATCGCGATCAAGTCATTGAACTGATCGTTTACGGTTATCATAAAGGATCCACCGTTCGTCCCAAGTGACTATTCGGTCAAGAAAGGGATCATTGGGGTTATGTAGAAAGAGCCGTGAGCACACCTGAAAACGCATAAGTTTTTTTTTATTTTCGTTAAGATCGGGAGGAACCAATTCATCGAGTTTGTTCCTCTTGCCATGATTCCGCAAACGGCGTGAGATTGTTGCAGTTCTGCCATCAAGCATCTGAGACATTTCTCTGACTCTTTGAGATAGATTTTCCTCAACAAATCCGTGCAATTGTTTGTTGTCAAGACTGCATGACCGTCCTTTTTTTTTATCTTTAAGGCTCTCATTACCAGAACAGAATTTCTGGAACCACCTTCGTACTGCCCAATCACTTGTGGATCCATCTTCCCATGCTCTGTTGATATCAGCAGAAGTTTGTGAGAAAATTGTGCCCAAGTCTGAACTCATGTAAGAAAAGTAAACGAAGATCATGTTTTGCCATGTTCATAATTGACGGCTTCTTTGCTTCAAGAGCATTTCTGTCTGAAAAAAGGCTAAAAATTATTAACCCTCTAGGGCCATTCGTATCATATTAGTGGGGGATCTGTTTATTACTTCATAACAATATAGAACTGATCCCCCACTTTATGACAAGTAGAAGCCTTAATCATATTATATTATTAACCCTCTAGGGCCATTCGTATCATATTAGTGGGGGATCTGTTTATTACTTCATAACAATATAGAACTGATCCCCCACTTTATGACAAGTAGAAGCCTTAATCATATTATATTATTAACCCTCTAGGGCCATTCGTATCATATTTGATACAGTATGAAAACAAGCCTTGAAAGAAATATTTTCCTGAAAAATTTTTTAAGAGAAATATTTTATAAATTTCAAATGAAAGCAGTACTGACTGCTCAGTCAATGAATACCAAATGTTTCCTTATAGGGAAATACCAAATGTTTCCTTATAGGGAAATACTGTATCAAATATACGAATGGCCCTAGAGGGTTAAAGAGGACATTAATTATGATTTTCGACTCTGCTTCGCTGCGGCGAAGTCGGCGTCCGGCGGAGTGCGGCGGTGTCGTCGTAGTCGTAGGTGTTGTCAGCTCGCATCGGCGGCAGCTGCAGTTGTAACGGCGGCGGCAGCAGCGGCGGCAATGGCAACGGCTAACGGCAAAACGGCGGACGACGTGCAGCAGCAGCAGCGAACCACGGAAGCCGGTGACGATGCGCCAGGCCTCGGCGGACGAGGTCTAACGCACACGAAAGGCTGCTGGTTTGGATGTGCGTTGTGGTACAGTGGATATCGGCAACCAGTCTACCGCAGAAATCAATGGTAGCCTATTGCGGGATTATCTTCTGCCCAGTCAGTCATGTCTCTTTCAAAACATGATCGCTCAAAGCGTGTATTACGTATGGCACTTAACTGATTCATATGAATCTATTTTAGAATCCTTGTCGGCATTAAATAACCCACAGAGGTTGATATGTCGTAAAACTAAACTAAACCCGTATTAGAAATCATACATTCATCTTCGACGTATGAGGCTCGAGTAGCCCAGTTCATAGCCAGATTAAAGGAGCATAGGATATTTCTTATGTAGAACTAACTACACTTTTCAGAAGAACGAAATACAGAGAATTGGTGTACACATGGACCCACAACGACTTCAAACGACCCTCTTTTTGTGGTACAGTGGATATCGGCTCGGAACGAGAAATCGGAGAGCCGAGTTCGAATTCTAGTTGAATTTGTTGCATTCACATACGTGCAAATTCTGCCTAGTCGGTCATGTTTCTTTCGAGACATGATCGCCCAAGCGTGTATCACGTATGGCACTTAACTGAATGCCTGATTTGACGAAAAAAAACGAAAATAGATAAAGTAGAAGCCGTAGATTGCAGACGATGCCAAGAAGAGAAACTAGTCAGAGACGCACATTCTCCCCTAAATAAGGGCTAAACAGTAGAGGGGAGATAATGAGGTTTTGTAGACATGCAAGGAAATAGCACTCAGCAGATGTGGCGCCCGACTAACAAACTGTTTTAAACAGCGGTATATGCAAATTTGGTGCACATTATAACACATAAAATCCCGTGACTGGGCAAAGTGTTTGACTGGTGATTTGAATTTTCTTTACGGCCTGACGAGCCTATTAATGAGAAAATACAATAGTCGGTGAGTAAACACCAGCTTTACGTTTTATTCACCCCCACCACACACATATATATATATATATATATATATATATAGAGAGAGAGAGAGAGAGAGGGTTCAGTTGTATACCTGACAGCAAAATATTTGGGAGGATTAACTGTTTACTCACAGGTTATCGACCTTGAGCGTGACAGGAGGGCATATATATATATATTTTTTCTAAACATATACTGTTAAATATAACAGACAATGAATATCTATTGTGTTCATTCATGAGCCGTTGTAAACATCGTATTTTGGCTTTAATTTCAGGTGAAAATAAAGACAAAAATTCTCCAACATTTGGATAATTTTTTATTTAGTTGGTTCTAAGCTTTCGGCTCACATGAGCCATCTTCAGAGAGGTTACAATGTATTTAAACTTAGTTTTTATAATTAATCTATTTTTGTATATTTAACCTTAATTTAAAATTCAGGAAATCACTTTTTTTATATAAAACTTTAAATTAGATCACAGTTTGTAGTATAAAATAAAGGTAAAATTTGAGGTAAGAGTGTTGTTAATATTATAAAGGTTTATCGTTTCCAGGGTTCCTAGCTTTGGCTTTTGTAATTTTTAGCATGATTGTAAGGTTAGTTCTTAAATGTGTTTGTAGTTTACTGTGGTTTCATGCCTCTGGTTTAATAGTATGTTGCTATTCATGTATTTAATGATTTCCATTTTTTCTTGAAGACAAAGGAAATCCTTTACCGATTTAGATGTTCTGGTTTGTTTGAGGATTTTTCATTTGACTTTAGATGTTTTAATTTCGTTTTTAACTTCAAAAAATACTTTTTTTTATCATATCACCCCGAGCAAGGCAGTAACGCCACTGATGCGCAGGGGGGCTATGTAAGAGTGAAAAGATTGGAAAAGAGAAAACCGGAAACCACATCCTAAACAGGGAACAAGGGATGAGCCTCTACACCTGTTCAATAGACGTGGGTGGAGTGTGAACCGGGCGATAGTTCAGTCTATTTACTCCAATTGAAAAAAAAAAAAAAAAACAGTAAAAAGATTTGAAAAGAGAAAGCCGGAAACCACATCCTAAACAGGGAACAAGAGATGAGCCTCTTCACCTGTTCAATAGACGTGGGTGGAGTGTGAACCGGGCGATAGTTCAGTCTATTTACTCCAATTGAAAAAAAAACAAAAAAAACAGTAAAAACATTTGAAAAGAGAAAGCCGGAAACCACATCCTAAAAAAGGGAACAAGAGATGAGCCTCTTCACCTGTTCAATAGACGTGGGTGGAGTGTGAACCGGGCGATAGTTCAGTCTATTTACTCCAATTGAAAAAAAACAAAAAAAAACAGTAAAAACATTTGAAAAGAGAAAGCCGGAAACCACATCCTAAACAGGGAACAAGGGATGAGCCTCTTCACCTGTTCAATAGACGTGGGTGGAGTGTGAACCGGGCGATAGTTCAGTCTATTTACTCCAATTGAAAAAAAAAAAAAAAAACAGTAAAAAGATTTGAAAAGGGAAAGCCGGAAACCACATCCTAAACAGGGAACAAGGGATGAGCCTCTTTACCTGTTTAATAGACGTTGGGGGAGTGTGAACCGGGCGATAGTTCAGTCTATCTACTCCAATTGAAAAAAAAAAAAGAAAAGAGTAAAAAGATTGGAAAAGAGAAAGCTGGAAACCACATCCTAAACAGGGAACAAGTGATGAGCCTCTTCACCTGTCATATTTTGTTTGTTCTTGTTATTGAAGGATAAGAGGTGATTGTAAAAGCGATTTTTAAAAATGTTCTTTGTGTTTCCGATATAAATTTTAGCATTCTTTGGATTCTCCACGGATAAAATCGAACACATATATACCAGGAGTTTTGTTAAACATTTGTTAGGTATGGGGCATTGGTTGGGGGTTTCTCCAATTACAAAGATTATTATTATGGGATAGACTGGCATGAGTGTCGGAGTTATTTTTGTTGTATGCTTTTAATATTTTATTGTTATGTAATTTAACTATTTTTTTAAAAAATTTTCAAACTCAGTTATAGCTGCTCCAACAATTAGGAGGAAAGTGATAAAAAAATAGATTATAGGGAGTCTCAGGAGTGGGTAATAGAAGGATGAGTATACTGGTGTGATGAGAGTAAAGTGGATGGAGAAAGGAGCATGAGAGAAAGGATGCGAGTCACTGAGATAGGAGATGACTATTGACTTTACATTTACATTTTTGGAGATTGTAGCTGTCGGGGAAGCAAGTATACGGTAGAGAATTTCACAGGCAGGAAGTGCGAGAAAAGAAGCTAATAGTGTAGAAGTTGTAGTTACATTTTATTGGTTTCACTGTAAAAGGGTGGGACCTAGTTGCTAGTCTAGTAGCTCGAGTAAATTCATACATAGGGGGCACCAGTAAGCCAAGTTAATTAGAGCAGAAGCCGTGAAAGTATTTGTAGAAGAGACATAGGGAAGCCACATTACGCTGGTGAGAAAGTGACTGCAGTTGAGCCGTCAAAATTCCAGGTACAGTGCCACAAATAAAAAAAAGTCAGCTGTTAAAATGGGCTTGGGTACTATCCGACCGAAGTTGCTGTCAGATGTTAAAACGGGCACTGGATTATGTCAGACGTCAAAACTGTTATACTCTCCAAACTGGCTAGGTCACTGTTCGATGGTAAAACGGTCTGGGGTTGCTGTCAGATGTAATATTGGGCTGGGGTTACTGTCAGCTGTTAAAACAGGCTGGGAGTACTGTCTTAAAACAGGTGGGGGTGCTAAATTTTAAAAAGTTCCTCATTCTATATGTTTTCTGATCTCAAAAGATTTTTTTTTATAATCTGAAACAAACGTTTTTTGTTTGTTTCAATTTAAATACATATTTTTTTTTTCTTTTACTGTTCGTTTATGCTAAATTTTCTGGAATGCGGACCGTAAACTTTTTTCCGCAAATAGAAATTATATAAATGTTTTAGAAGTTAATGTTCTTTAGGAAATAAAAGCAGAAAACAAAGTTTCTTGATTTATTTTAAAAATTAATGACAGTAATGATTTTAGCTCAACTCGATAGCATTGTCACAGATTGAGGCCAAAAAAACAAAGTTAGTCTTTGGTTTCTAGCATTTGTTTTTGTGGTAGCAACCCCCCTCCCCACACCTGTTGTCTCTATAACGCTTTCACTGTATATGCCCGCTTACCATAATGTGATTTATTAGCAATACCAATTTGCGCCATTACTTTGGCCTTGTGTCAGACAAATACTTGAATAAGAACATTGGGGAATGCAGAAAGAGAACGAGATTTCAGATCTATTTTTTATTCCATATGCAAATCTGTCTTCGTGTCATGTAAATATAAAAAACATAAACACGCTCACTAATGTCTCTTTGTTTAAAGGAATATTCATACGCGCATCTATAAACGGGGTTAGGTAGCGTTTAAATTTTCAAAAGCAGCAAATTGATTGGACAATTCTGACAGGTAGGTGTACCTTTTTTTTTTTCTTTTTTTTTTTTATTAACATCGATCATTTTCTTTTTCAAATTTTATTTTCAACAGGTGTGGCAAGCTTATTGGCTGGATATTCTCGACACCCTCACAGCTGCCGCCTCTCAGGGCGCAAAGCTTGAGGTGTGTCTAAGCGACAATACTTGTCGTTACCGTTTTCTCTCTCTTTCTCTCTCTCTCTCTATTTTCCCCCCCTCTTTTTTGTAGTTACCGTCCGGGTGACGCGATGAATGTAGCCAGAACAACGCAGGGTAGCAGTCAACGAAAGAAAGAAACCAGTTAAGAACCGGAAAAAGAAGCAGGAATGAATGAAAAAAAAAAAGAAAAAAAAAAAAGAGAAATAATTAAAGCAAAAAAAAAAAAAAAAAAGAAGATATTGCAGCTGGGATTTATAAATTCAGGAATGGTTTCCAAAGAATTTGACAAAATTTTAGAAAACAAAAACTCTCAACAGAAAATACTGGACTATGAAAGGGTGAGTAATCGATTTTATTTAAAAAAAAAAAGAAAAAGAAAAATGGATTTTATTCCACGTCCACGTAGAAATATGCACACACGCACGACTATATATATATATATATATATATATATAGGGTACGTATAGATGGAATAATATTCCGTATCCAAAGAAACAGTATTCTTAAAAAGGTGCTCAATACTATTTATTCAGAAATTATAACATGAATATGTTATAATATATCACTACAAAAGTAGCTATTTTGTTTTGACACATCTTGTGTCTTATCAAATCCTTATAAGACACAAGTAGTGTCGAAACAAAATAGCTACTTTTGTAGTGATATTATAACATATTCATGTTATAATTTCTGAATATATATATATATGTTCGAATTCTAAGTGGAGTTCATTACATTTACTTACTTGCTAATACCGTTGGGAAATCCATCTGTTTTCCTCTTCCTTATTATCTTATGGCAGGATAAACTTGGGTGGCGAAAGGACTACTCTAAAATCAAAATCTAGTGCCGATATATGTGGCCTACCTCTTTGATTCTGGTATACTGTGTGGCCTATCTCTTTGATTCTGGTATAGTATGTGGCCTACTTGGTTTGAATGCGTCCTACCTCAGTAAGAGTATATTTATAGATATAAGTATTTAGCTATTTATTGAAAGTAATGACTTTTTTTTACGTTTATTTAATTGTTACCAGCAGTTCTTTAACCACTTGTCACTAAGCATACTAAAGAAGCATCCTTTAACTGAAAGAAGCAGTACTGAAACTGTTACCAGACAGTTATAATACGTTTTAATAATATGCCTTTTAAGTGACAGAATTTAGTAGGCCACATTCAAAAGGTGGGCCACATACTATATCAGCACCAAAAAGCTGTTTGGGACATTTGGCATAATCTGGGCCAGTTTTCTGTATTCGGATCTTCCAAAAAAAGTAGTTGCTTCTATATAAGCCTTCACCCTTATAATCAAATGATATGTGCGGGTAGTCTGACTGTTGGTTTAAGAACTGAGTTGCTTGACTCTCATACATCCGAAAACGATAGGATAGTTCAGTATATATATATATATATATATATATATATATATATATATATAAATTAATATGTATTTGGGCACAACCATTCTTTCAAACATCTTTCATTAAATACGACCGACAAGGAAGATTTAATTATGTTTTTTTTATTAACATTTTCAAAAGCCTAACATTTTTTCGTTTTGTTGGAATTAATGGCTATAAAGATTGTTAATAAGTTTTATCATCCCAAGCACTTTCGGCAACTACTACTACTTCTACACACACACACACACACACACACACACACACACACGAACAGAATAAGTAAAGAACAGGTAGGAAAAAAGTGTTTTTAATATAGCATGTTTCTCTTTAAGAAACTTCTTCAGAGATTTTTGAAAAGACGAATGATTGAAAACACTTTTTAAAAAATTAAAAAGTCTTTTAAAAATCAACAGAGACAGTATGAAATATTCCGCCATTGCTTTATTACACGTGACACGTATCTGACCAATGAAATCAAACCTCAATCAATGAACTGTCTCTGTTGATATTTAAAAAATTTTTTTTAATTTTAAAAAAAGTATTTTTTTAATCATTCGTTTTGAATATCTCTGAAGAAGCTTGTTAAAAAAAAGATGTTAGATTAAAGACACTTTTTTCCTACCTGTTCTTTACTTATTCATCTTTCGGTCCATATATTCAACTTATATATATATATATATATATATATATATATATATATATATATAATATATATAAGGACTAGCATCATAGCCCGGCGTTGCCCGTGCAACTCAGAACATCTTTAATTAGATGATTAATTCAGCGTGATGTGATTTCCGAGCGCTTGTAGTCTCCGCCTCACTTTAAAACACAGTTATAAAAAAAATAATTATATAAAAAATTGTGGTTTAAAAATTGTTAAAAAATTCCATTGAAAAAACTATTTTCTTTTGTTTTGCGCAAACGTGAGTTGATGTCTTGTGTGACATTGTAAACAACATTGCGTTTGTTTTTGTTTCAAAATTACGGGGTAAAATATTTACATTTTCTGTTGACTAAATGAATTTCAGAAAATTTCGAAGAATATTTAAAAATGTGGACATGGTAAATTTTCGTTTTAGAACCCGAAGGCTAATATCCCTTATATACGCAAAGACATACTAATAAATTTTATACACGCAAATAACTCTTTTTTTTTTTTCACTTGTTTCAATGTCAATAACTTTCTTCTGAAATTAAGTACCGAAAAAAAAAATCGCGTACTAATTTCTGCAAGGACTTTTCGGTAAAGGAAGTAAATAGGCCCAAATTTTCTTCCTACGCCTAAAATCGTTCAGCTGCGAATGACTCTCAGTAAGCCGGTAATGGCTTACACAAAGAGCAAAAAGAAGTTCAAATTTTTCTGGTCGTTAACATTAAAACAGGTCGGTTTCTTCAATATCTAATTGCTGATTTGAGTTCAGTATATACATTTGCATGGAAATCAGGCTATTTTGGAAAAATTTGAAGGGATATTAGCCTTTGAGTCCTGAAACGAAAATTCCCCGCCCCCCCTTTTTTTTTACATATTTTGTTTTTGTTTGAGAAAACACTTTTTAAAAAAAATATTTCTTTTATTTTAGTCTCGTTTGACACGTGTAATTTGATTTCTGTGACGTAAGCAACCATCTTAGATGTTTTACGGAGCAAATGTAAACAATCGGTTCCATTGGCCAAAAAGTGTGAAAGGGAAAATTGCTGAACTCAAAAAGTATGTGTCGACCTGGCTTCCCTGTAGATATGTGTCCCTAGAAAGTTTGAATGGCGTAGCTTAAAAAATCTAGGCGTGCACAGGGAACACAGTCACACACAGATTGCCTTTTATATATATATAGATTTTCTAAACATATGCTGTTAAATATAAGAGACAATGAATAAAATCAACTTTAAATCCGGAAATAACATATTACATTGAATTTGACTACATGGTTTTGTTGTCATTTCGCGCTATCCTGCGGTGTGACGTCATAAAACAGCATCGCAAATGTAAGAACTGCGTTTATTATTTTTGGTAACTATTGCCGTTGCCAAGCGAAGTTTTATGTCAACACAAAATAAAATCGTCGGTGATGGTGGATGTTATAATTTTTCAGTCTAAACAACATCTCTGAAGATGGCTCATGTGAGCCGAAAGCTTAGAAGAAAATCAATAAATAATTATCCAAATGTTGGAGAATTTTTGTCTTTATTTTCTACTGAAATTAAAGCAAAAATACGACGTTTAGAATGGCTCATGATTAAACATAATAGACATTCATTGTCTCTTATATTTAGCAGCGTATGTTTAGAAAATTACTTGCTGCCTCGATACACTAAATATATAGATTTGTGCATCGTGCATAATCGGGATGAAGATGCCTGAGTGGAGATCCTGAGAAGATATTTGCGACTCTTACTATTTTATCAACAATTTTTTTTATTTACATCTACATTTATATGCTACAAAGTATACTAAACACAACAGTCTATCAAAGGTTGGTTGGTTTGTTTTATGGCATATCAACCTCGGCGGGTCATTTATTACCAACTAAACTTTATTTATCTATTGCTGGTAATACCTTTTTTCTTTTAACAATTTATTGCTGTTTATATAAGTTTTTGTGTCTAGCAATACATTTTTTCTTTTCGAGTATCAAGATTCATTGGGATTTGTTTTTAAGGGCAGGGTCACCAAGTCCTACCCTGTTATTTAACCCATAACTGGAGGGAAGGGACGGATTGTTTTTTTTTTATATAAGTTTTGTGTTTAGTAATAATAATATATATTTTTGTGTGTGTGTTTTGTGGTAAGACCCAGTTACTCTCCTTATAATCGTGATTGAACTGATCCAGTTATGATAAGCAGTCCTGGGTAATTGTCTTGGAAAGAACGAAGAAGAAGATGATACTATCGCAGTGACTTGTCTACCCATATTTCAAAAGACTCCCTGTTTCATTTTTAAGAGTATTTTTATTTCATTTACCGGCTTGAACTTTCGGGAAATCTTATTAAAGAAAATGCCGTAAGTCGCATTATTTTTCATAAAATTTATCGAATGTTTGGTTCAGTAGATGAAATAAAAATACCAATTACAAAATAAATGGATCTTCTACTCAGATGTGGGTGTCCACTAAAATAACATTTAAATTAATAAAAATTTGTCGGATTAATAAATAAAAACCATTAATTTATAAGATATGTACAGGTTGTATCAAAACTATGTTTGTAAAGGTTTGGTTGTTTTGTTTTTATGGCAAATCAACCTCGGCGGGTCATTTATTGCCAACTAAACTTTATTTATCTATTGCTGGTAAGACCTTTTTTCTTTCAACAATTTATTGTTGTTTATATAAGTTTTTGTGTCTAGTAATACATTTTTTTCTTTTCGAGTATCAAGATTCATTGGGATTTGTTTTTAAGGGCAGGGTCCCCAAGTCCTACCCTTGTTATTTAGCCTATAACTGGGGGGAAGGGACGGATTAATACCTTTTCCAAGGGTACCAGTGCTTAAGTGAATGCAGGGTATTCAACTGGAATTCGAACTCGGCTCACCGATTTCTTTTTCCAAGCCGATATCCACTGTACCACAACGCCATCCGTCACTATACGCTTACAGCACCTGGTATTCCCAAGCGGTCACCCATCTAAGTACTGACCAGGCTCAACGTTGCTTAACTTCGGTGATAGAGCGAGAACCGGTGTATTCAACGTGATAGGCCGTAAGCCTCTATATCAAAGTATGATACCCTGTGGATCTGGACGTTATTCCGAGCGCGTTTTTGTCAATGTCCAAGAATTTCATTTGTTCATACTAAGTCTCGGAAAAAAAAATTATCTAGAATTTACTATTTTTTATTCGTAATGTTGACTGTGTTAAATTTCAACGTTTTAACAAGGAAAATTTCAAATTGATTTTAGAACTTGTCGCAAAAGATTGTTGATTTATTTAAGAGGAAATGATTTATTATGACATGTCTCTAATTTGTATTTAGATACATTGTATTTATTTTCAATTTTAGGAATTGAATTGTTCACCTATATTGCATATGATCCATTATTGTACATAGGCTGAAATGATCTATTAGGACATGTCTCTAATTTGTATTTAGATACATTGTATTTATTTTCAATTTTAGGAATTGAATTGTTCACCTATATTGCATATGATCCATTATTGTACATAGGCTGGGATGATCTATTAGGGCATGTCTCTAATTTGTATTTAGATACATTGTATTTATTTTCAATTTTAGGAATTGAATTGTTCACCTATATTGCATATGATCCATTATTGTACATAGGCTGAAATGATCTATTAGGACATGTCTCTAATTTGTATTTAGATACATTGTATTTATTTTCAATTTTAGGAATTGAATTGTTCACCTATATTGCATATGATCCATTATTGTACATAGGCTGAAATGATCTATTAGGGCATGTCTCTAATTTGTATTTAGATACATTGTATTTATTTTCAATTTTAGGAATTGAATTGTTCACCTATATTGCATATGATCCATTATTGTACATAGGCTGGACTGGTCTATTATGACATGTCTCTAATTTGTATTTAGATACATTGTATTTATTTTCAATTTTAGGAATTGAATTGTTCACCTATATTGCATATGATCCATTATTGTACATAGGCTGATATGATCTATTAGGGCATGTCTCTAATTTGTATTTAGATACATTGTATTTATTTTCAATTTTAGGAATTGAATTGTTCACCTATATTGCATATGATCCATTATTGTACATAGGCTGAAATGATCTATTAGGACAGGTCTCTAATTTGTATTTAGATACATTGTATTTATTTTCAATTTTAGGAATTGAATTGTTCACCTATATTGCATATGATCCATTATTGTACATAGGCTGAAATGATCTATTAGGACATGTCTCTAATTTGTATTTAGATACATTGTATTTATTTTCAATTTTAGGAATTGAATTGTTCACCTATATTGCATATGATCCATTATTGTACATAGGCTGAAATGATCTATTAGGACATGTCTCTAATTTGTATTTAGATACATTGTATTTATTTTCAATTTTAGGAATTGAATTGTTCACCTATATTGCATATGATCCATTATTGTACATAGGCTGAAATGATCTATTAGGGCATGTCTCTAATTTGTATTTAGATACATTGTATTTATTTTCAATTTTAGGAATTGAATTGTTCACCTATATTGCATATGATCCATTATTGTACATAGGCTGATATGATCTATTAGGGCATGTCTCTAATTTGTATTTAGATACATTGTATTTATTTTCAATTTTAGGAATTGAATTGTTCACCTATATTGCATATGATCCATTATTGTACATAGGCTGAAATGATCTATTAGGACAGGTCTCTAATTTGTATTTAGATACATTGTATTTATTTTCAATTTTAGGAATTGAATTGTTCACCTATATTGCATATGATCCATTATTGTACATAGGCTGAAATGATCTATTAGGACAGGTCTCTAATTTGTATTTAGATACATTGTATTTATTTTCAATTTTAGGAATTGAATTGTTCATCTATATTGCATATGACAGATTATTATACACGTTATAATTAGGTTAGAATAAAATGTGTATTTGATATAAATATAAACTCATGAAAATTGAGATATAGTTGAGTGGGCGGCGACCTTTGCATCGGTCTTGGCTGTGAATATGATCTTCTGAAGCATGTGTAGACAAGTTCTCGTCACTTTCGTTCAAATGAACTTCTCTTTCTGGCCTACCCTTAAATAGCAGGGTAGACTTGGCGGTTAAATTTTGAACGGCAGTCAGAGTGCGTGTGTGTGGAGGTTGGGGTCTCTAAATTCAAGTCATGGATAAAACCACGGGATACCACTCAACTATTTCTTCGAATATCATCTGGCAATTCATAGATAATAAAGAAAAGGATTTCGTGGAGAGCCATAATCCCTTATGTTAAAAAAAAAAAGCATTGGCAATCAAATAAAAAAAAATACTCAACTTTGTGGCCATGTTCATAGTTGATGTTATCATGTATTAGCTTTTTCTTTTTATTAAAAATGCTTCCATTAATTTTAGCCTTTTTCTTACATGTGGATGATGCTGTTATATTTGGATTATCGAAGAGTGTGTTACGGATAGAGTTTGGTAGGCCTATATCTATCTATATCTGTTCATATCTATCTATCTATCTATATCTGTTCATATCTATCTATCTATCTATATCTGTTCATATCTATCTATCTATCTATGTCTGTTCATATCTATCTATCTATCTATGTCTGTTCATATCTATCTATCTATCTATCTATGTCTGTTCATATCTATCTATCTATCTATGTCTGTTCATATCTATCTGTCTATCTATGTCTGTTGATATCTATCTATCTATCTATGTCTGTTGATATCTATCTATCTATCTATGTCTGTTGATATCTATCTATCTATGTCTGTTGATATCTATCTATCTATCTATGTCTGTTGATATCTATCTATCTATCTATGTCTGTTGATATCTATCTATCTATCTATGTCTGTTGATATCTATCTATCTATCTATCTATGTCTGTTGATATCTATCTATCTATCTATCTATGTCTGTTGATATCTATCTATCTATCTATCTATGTCTGTTGATATCTATCTATCTATCTATCTATGTCTGTTGATATCTATCTATCTATCTATCTATGTCTGTTGATATCTATCTATCTATCTATCTATGTCTGTTGATATCTATCTATCTATCTATCTATGTCTGTTGATATCTATCTATCTATCTATCTATCTATCTATCTATCTATCTATATCTGTTCATATCTATCTATCTATATCTGTTCATATCTATCTATCTATATCTGTTCATATCTATCTATCTATCTATATCTGTTCATATCTATCTATCTATCTATATCTGTTCATATCTATCTATCTATCTATATCTGTTCATATCTATCTATCTATCTATCTGTTCATATCTATCTATCTATCTATCTATCTATCTATCTATCTATGTCTGTTCATCTATCTATCTATCTATCTATCTATCTATCTATGTCTGTTCATATCTATCTATCTATCTATCTATGTCTGTTCATATCTATCTATCTATCTATCTATGTCTGTTCATATCTATCTATCTATCTATCTATGTCTGTTCATATCTATCTATCTATCTATCTATCTATCTATCTATCTATGTCTGTTCATATCTATCTATCTATCTATCTATGTCTGTTCATATCTATCTATCTATCTATCTATCTTAGTCTCTCGATTATTTATGCCAGGCTAGACATAAATATACTGTTTAATTATAAAAAACAGAGCATCTACTCAAGTACAAGAATCCATTAAAAGTAATATTTAACACAAATAAATTAAAAATATGTCGGAGTTAATCCATTTTGTAACAGATTTCGGAAAATGTCAGAAATACTGTTTATATGACTTACTTAAATTCGATATAGTTGGTTCTTGTTACTTGAATTATTTCTGGAGAAAGATTTGAAATGTGGATACGTTTTTAAAACATTCTGAACTGCCTGAGTTGTCGAAAGAAGACGATCATTTTGATGAGTAACAAACAGTGAGCAATCTTAACAGCAAACAATTTTTTTTATATATATATATAATCATATCACCCCGAGCAAGGCGGTAACGCCACTGATGTGCAGGGGGCGACGTAAGAGTAAAAAGATTGGAAAAGAGAAAGCCGGAAACCACATCCTGAACAGGGAACAAGGGATGAGTGTCTACACCTGTACAACAGACGTGGGTGGAGTGTGAACCGGGCGATAGTTTAGTCTATCTACTCCAATTGAAAAAAAAAAAATGAAAAAGAAAAAAAAAGAAAAGTGAAAAGATTGGAAAAGAGAAAGCCGGAAACCACATCCTGAACAGGGAACAATGGATGATCCTCTTCACCTGTTCAATAGACGTGAATATAGGTTGGAGGTATTAATTATTTTCTTCAGTTGGACACTCATAAGTCTTAAAAATCAGATAATTCTTCCAAAATTAAAATTACTGTGAATAGGTTTTGTTATTTTTAGACACTTAATGGTGCAAAGTAAAAAAAAAAAAATTTTTCCAACTTTATTTTAAATATAAGCAAACTACTTTTCATCCTGAAAGCTACTTTAATTCAAACAAAAGATATATATAAAAAAAAATATCTACAATAATTTATAAATGGAACTTTGTCTCTGTGTGTGCGTATGTGTGTCCGTTACCTATAGACTTCGAAACGGCTGAACCGATTTTCTTGAAAATTTACAGTTGTACTATAAGCGTCTGCGAGTGTTCTTAGCTAGTTTTTGTGTCGAGGTACCCCCGATAAATTTCGAAAATCAATAATAAAAAAAATCGGGTTATAGAAAGAGTGGTCTGATTTTAATCAAATTTGATACACTCACAGACAAAGACATAAGAAACGATATTCAGAAGTTTCAAGGTTTCAGTTCTTACAATAGTGCAGAAAAGCGATAATATGTATATATATATATATATATATATATATATATACAAAAGGCAAGATGTTTATGTGTGTATCTGTTTATCTGCCTGTATGTCTGTATTTTTTTCAGCCCTTTAATTTTAGTTTTTGCTTTGGGTTTGGCTTTGGTATAATTGTAGTTCTTAGTCTCAGCCATGATAACATTTACTCAGAGAACTTATTTAGCCTTCAAAATTCAGTTTACGACGAAAAAAACTTATTTGCTATCGATACCAGGAAATCAAAATTTGACTTACATCCATTCATTTTTCTTTCAGTCTACGGTTTCGCTTTAACTGGAAACAACTATTGCTTTTTAGTCTTTCATGCCAACGTCCAAAGAGTCTGAGCTCCAGGACCATGGATTAGTTTTAAAGCTTTCATTACACCCGAGCAACGCCGGGCTATACTGCTAGTGGTTAATAGAGGTTAGTCGAATATTTAATAGATTTGTTTCTCCTTTGATATCAGCTTCAGTATAGCTTTTTTTTTTCTTAGTGAGAGAGGGCGTGAGTGAACGACTGGGAACGAATTGAAGCATGTAACATTTAAATAAACATTATTTTCCTCATGAAATTAGGCGTGCCATTCAAAAAGCCAAAACGGGCCGCATGTCACCCGCGATCCGCTGTTTGTCCGTATTGCAATATTTCCCCTACTGTAGAACGGGAATTCGGCTAGTTGATTATAGAGATTCTCTTAGGTTTTCTTATTCAAATTCGTCTTACGCATTTGGTATCATAAAACAAAAGAGACTCGGCTCGTTATTCAGGCCCGAAACGGTATGCGTATACATATAAAAATCAATCTTCCTTTCTTTAATCCTCCCTATACTCAGTCTTGTCTTTCACTTTCACACTCTGTATCCCACCCCCCTGCGTACTAGTTGCTTTCCCGCCTTGCTTGGGTTGAAATGATAAAAAGCTAAACCTAATTATTGGTTATGCGTGAGAGAACGTGGGTCAACAATTTTTTTTTTGTCAATCGTAAAGCTAAGTGGGTAATCTATAGGACTGCGCTGAAAAAAGTAAAAGAAAATGAAAAACAACGAAATTAAACGTGGTGGTACTTTGCTTCAAGTCCGCCGTTTTTTTTTGTTTTTATATATATACGCCGGATCTGAAGCAGACTATCACCACGTTTAATTTCGATTTTTTTCATTTTTTTTTTGTTTTTGTACTTTTTTCAGCGCAGTCCTATCGATTGTTACTTAAACTTTCCGATTATCAAAAAAAAAAAAAATTTGAAAAATTTCAATATTAAAACAAATTTGTGGGGTGTTCAGTTTCTCATACAACGTTATAGTAAATCGATCCTCCATTTTCAAACCACTATAAGGTTGTATGAGAAACTGCACCCCCCACACCAAATTGTTTAAATATTGAAATTTTTGCAAAATGTTTTTGTCGTTCGTAAAGTTTAAAGTGTAAAAGATAATATTGCACTGAAAAAGTCCAAAAAGTTTGATAATGAACAAATTTACAGGTGGCGGTACCGGCGACTGGTTTCAAAATGGAGGCTCGATTTACTATAACGTTATATGAGAAACGTTTAATATTGAAATTTTTCAAATTTTTTTTGTCAATCGTAAAGCTAAGGGGGTAATCTATAGGACTGCGCTGAAAAAAGTAAAAAAAATAAAAAAATAAAAAATGAAAAACAACGAAATTAAACGTGGT
The DNA here is from genome assembly GCA_037127315.1 of Ascarosepion bandense. Lineage (NCBI taxonomy): Eukaryota > Metazoa > Mollusca > Cephalopoda > Sepiida > Sepiidae > Ascarosepion > Ascarosepion bandense. Next base: position 2,101,166 of record JBBBDQ010002187.1, read on the forward strand.
GGTAGTCTGCTTCAGGTCCGCCCCTTCCTCTATTCAGTCTTGTCTTTCACTTTCACCCTCTGTATCCCACTGCGTAGTAGTAGCATTCCCGCCTTGTTTGGGGTGAAATGATAAAAACAACTTAATCATTGCTTATGTATGAGGTCATGTATGACAGAATGTGTGTCAACAATTGAGAACGAAATGAAACCAAGAAAGATTTCATAAACGTTATTTTCTTCATGAAATTAGGCTTTCGGTTCTAAAAGACAAAATGGGCCGAATACAGTCCGCAGTTTGTCCATGAGATTTCTAGGAACTGACCACAGTTTCTGCCATCTCGACATAGGTTTCATTAATTATAGAGATTCTCTTAGGTTTTTCTTATTCAAATTAGTCTCTGTGTGAATTCGAATTCGAAATTCGAAACTGTGTGCGTATACATATAAAAATAAATCTTCCTGACTCTCAATACACTTCTTAGCTTGTGAAATCTTCAAGAAGTATTGAAAATACAACGTCCATCGCCATCTTCTGTCTTCTTGAATCTTTTGTTCTTTCTTCAATTCTTTCTCCATTCAGTCTTTTCTTCAATCCTCCCTACACTCAGTTTTGTCTTTCACTTTCACACTCTGTATCCCCCTGCGTACTCGTGCCATTCGCTAACTATAAACGTTCTATCTCTGGATTTTAGCACTTATCTTTTATAAATACAGATCATAGATTGTGAAATTAAATATATATAATTGCGTTCATGATACGTTAAAATTTCCCTTCTCTGACCCCATGCGCCGATGGCTTAGGGAGTAGAGACTCCGACTGACACCAAATCGGTCGATCCCGGCCAGAAGCAAGTGGATATGTCTAGCCACACTGATGAGCTGTGATACAGCGAAACAGGCTTGTATGTGGATAACTAGTATATATATATATATATATATATATATATATATATATATATATATATATAAATATATATCATGAACGCAGTATAGCATAAAACACAGTCTCTACTCGGTGTTAAACTCAGTGTCAAATTATATACATATACATGCACTCTATCACTGATATTAAAAAAATGATGTATTTCATATTATTTCTTTAGGATTTACTGCCAAGTGAATAATTCTAAATGAAAATAGAATGGTTCTTTTGTTATTATTACTTTGCAAAACTTTACAAGGCAGCCAGGAAGCCTTTGCTTTGGACATCCAATAAGAAGAGACTAGCATGGGGAAGAGAGCACAAAAACTGGACACCAGAACAGTTCATTTGATGCACATGTTATTGTTCAGTATTAACAAAAGAACCATACTATCTTTTCTAATTATACACTTGGCAATAATTACTAAAAAT
>JBBBDQ010002187.1:2107500-2215000 GCA_037127315.1 Ascarosepion bandense
ATCTATCTCTTTACTCCAACTATGGGTTAAATAACATGACAGATTGGGTGCTATAGCTTTGATTGTCAACCAGTACCGCAAAAAGTAATGGAAGCCTACTACGGAACAATCTTCTGCTCAGTCAGTCGTGTCTTTTTCGAGACATGATCGCTCAAGCGTGTATTAGGTATGGTAACTCACTGACTGAAAGTATCAAAATTTGTTGGTAGCGTAACAGTTATCGGCGCCGAACGTGGAATTGGCGAACTGAATACAAGTTCTGCGCTAATCTGTTGCTCTCATTTTCGCGAGAAAGCTCTTGTAAATCTATATCTACTCCCCACCACCTTTGGGTTAAATAGCCTGCTAGATTGAACTCTATAGATGGATGACAGCCAACGTAAAATAAGAAGAAAGAAGGAAAACTGAATTCCAGACCGTGGAGCAGGCAACAGGAAATCACTTTGTCACTTTTTCTAGGAAGCCATGGCAATTCGCAGATAATACATATGTTTAAACCAGGCGAATTTAACAGACTGAAAAATGTTTGCGCACATTTTTATTCATTGTTGATAAAGAAAATCTAAAATTTGTATAAGCCCGCTGAAAACCCAGAACATTAATTACATTATTTTCTTATATTATAGTTCACTCACTACCAGGCTCGAGAGTCACTTAAAGTAGACCATTACTGTTAAAATTAATTATGATGAATTAAGCGAGATATACGATGTATAGGGAAGTGAATTTTCTGAGCAAAATAAGTATAGATAAGGACTGACACTTGATTTAAAGACTTGTAATGTTCATGGAATTATTCACATGGGAGCTTGTTACCCCCAAAGGAAATTTGTTTGAATAGAACTTTCGTCTTACTTTTGTTATACGGAGAAAATTCAGGCAGTTCGACTCTGTGGAAGTGGCATGGTGTGTCCGAACTAGTGGAACTAAAAAATGCTGAACATTTGCCATGGAAATAGCTATAGCATTACGATATTAGTGACGTTAGGTTTTTAGGAAAGAGGCATCAGAGTGAAGAATAAGTACTCCTACCCCACAAGACCGCCTAAATAATTCTGAACTCTATCTGGATGGATAGGGATATTTTTATTTGATGTTGAAGAAAAGTGTATTGGATTGTTATGTGATGCCTTTCCTTTAATATGGCAGCGAATGCTGTACAGTCTTACCAAAGATAAAGTAAAGATTTGAAGCAACCGAACTGTGTTTCTACAGAAGGATGCTGAGGATGCCATGAACGGAACAAGCAAGCAACGGCGAAGTTTTGGAAAGAATGAGCACAAAAAGGAAACTGATAATTAACATCTGGAAAAGACAGCTGAAGTTTTCGGACATCTATTGAATAAGGATGGCTTGGAGAATTTGATACCCACAGGACCTATAAAGGAAGAAAGAGACAGGGAAAAGCAACGCTTGACATTTTTGGTGGGCTAAAGACAGCTTAAGTTTCCGGGGCATGTAATGAGGGAGAAGGACTTTCAGAATTTGATACCCACAGGACCTATAGAGGAAAAGAGACAGGGGAAAGCAACGCTTGACATTTTTGATGGGCTAAACACAGCTGAAGTTTTTGAGACATGTAATGCGGGAAGTGCGATGTGCGTTGTGGTTCAGTGGATATCGTCTCGGAACGAGAAGCCGAGGAGCCGAGTTCGAATTCCAGTTGAATCCATTGTATTCACTTACGCGCAAATACCCTTGGGAAAGGTATTAATCCGTCTCTTCCTTCCATTTATGGGTTAAATAGCAGGACAGATTGGGTTCTATGGCCTTGGTCGGCAACCAGTCTACCGCAGAAAGCAATGGCAACCTACTGCGGGATAATCTTCTGCCCAGTCAGTCATGTCTCTTTCGAGACATGATCGCCCAAGCGTGTATCACGTATGGCACTTAACTGAATGCGGGAAGAGGTCTTTCAGGATTTTATACCCACAGGATCTATAGAGTAAAAGAGAGACAGGGGAAAGTAATTCGTGACATTTTTGATGGGTTAAAGACAGCTGAAGTTTTTGGTACATGTAATGAGGAAGGATGGTTTGGAGAACCTGATGCACAGAGGACGGATTGAAGGAAAGAGAGGCAAGGAAAAAGAATGCATGATATACATGATAGAGTTCAGTAGATGGATGCTGACGCGGGGACTGAAAGGGATAACAGAAGAAGGGTTATTAAGAGCAACAAAGGATAGGGAAATGTAGAGGTCATGTTCGCCTACGTCCTTAAGGATACGGTGTGTAGAAGAAAAAGAAGGTGGTGTTGAATAGACTCTGTTTAACAGATTTGTCTTTATATGAACTAGTTTTAAACAGGATTATTGTGCCTGGATGGGATTGGAAGCAAGAAGTGCTTTTTCCTGTCCATTTCCTCTTCTGCGATCCTCAATAATCAAGCATTGTAGTTGACGTTTCCTTAAGTGCAGTGGCTGAAGTGATGTTTGAGGATGGGTCCCAGGAGCTAAGTATCTCAAATACGAAAACAAAAGTGTTTTCATTCCGGTCACGAGGGTAAATTTGACAGAAGATCAGTTTAATATGGACCGCAAAACATGTATATAGGAGTAGAGGCAAAGTTTCACTTCGCATTTGTCCTTTTGAAACGCTTCCGAGTTAAAGAATTTATTCCGGCAGTCCTTCTTTCTATGCGAATGTACCTTGTGGTGCAGTTGTTATCGGCTCAGAACGAGAAATCGGAGAGCCGGTTTCGAATTCATTGCATTCACTTACGGGCAAATATCCTTGGGAAAGGTATTAATCCGTCTCTTCCCTCCAGTTATGGGTTAAAAAGCAGGACAGATTAAATTCTATAGTTGTGAACCAGTCTACCACAGAAAGTAATGGTAACCTACTGCAAAAAAATATTCTGCCCCGTCAGTCATGTCTTTTTTGAGACATGATCACCCAAGCATGTATTAAGTATGGCACTGACTGACTGAATATAATAGTTGGAAACATAAGTAAAGCTTTTACTGGGAATAAAGTAAGGGATCAGTTTTCTATTGTTATGAAGTAATAAATTGATCCCCCACTAATTGTTGCTTAATAATATAATAACATGTCTCTTCTCCCTCCAGCTATAGCTTAGATAGGACAGATTGGGTTCTATAGCCTTTCCCTCTTCCTAGTTTCTAGCGAAATTGTCCTGTTTCTTAAGACTTTACTCAACTTCTGGAATGCTTCCTTCGCCATGCCAATTCGCCTTCGGATCTCTGTGTCGCACTTTCCGTCTTCGGTTATACCGCTTCCCAGATATTTAAATTTTTGTACCTGCTTGATTTTAGTATCCCCGACTTGTATTTGGCATATTGGGCTGCCCTTTTTACTGATGATCATGCATTCGGTTTTCGTGCAGTTTATTTCTAGTCCTTTCTTGTTACTTTCTTCTGCTACCTTCTGTAGGAGGTCTTGTAGTTTACTTTCTGTGTCTGCTATCAGCACTGTATCATCTGCGTACCTTAGGTTGTTTAAATTGTGGCTTCCGATTACGAATTCTAGCCAACCCAAATATACACTCTGTTTTCATATTTTGAGATTCAACAGAGAAACCCATTTCGATGAAGGCCATAAATATCTTCCTGAGGGTCGCTTAATTGTTGTGACAAAGGTAAAAGTCATGAAAACACACCTTATTCTTCTATGTGCTGTGTCCCTTCAGGACTTAGGCGATCATGGCTCGCCACATCTTCCTATCACTAATGGCTCTTAACACACTTTCTCCTGTTACCCTACCCAAAACCCGCACTGCCATCCACTTGCTCAAGCCCATCAAGTATGTTACGCGTTGCTTTCCCCTGTCTCTCTTTTTCTCTGTCTGATCTGTGAGTATCAGATTCTCCAAGCTCTCCTTCCTCATTACCTGTCCCAGGAACTTCAGCTGTCTTTTCCTGATGTTAAGTATTAGTTTCCTTTTCTGTTCGAACCTCTACAAAACCTCATCGTTGCTCACATATTGGTATCCTCAGCATCCTTCTGTAGAACCACATTTCGGTTGCTTCAAGTCCCGTCTTCATATTTGGCGAGATCGTCTAGTATTCACTGCCATATTGAAAAACAGACATCACATAACAATCCCGTACTCTCTTCTTTGGCTCCAGCGAAATAGACGTCACAATTATGTTATATTATTTCAATATTTATGGCCTTCATCAGGAGTGCTATCATCGATATGAGTTTCTCTGTTGAATCTCAAGCGTCATTGAAACCCCGGAAGAAAACAAATAGTTATGAATAATAAAATCAGTCAGTCAATTAAATGTCATACGTGATACACGCTTTGGGCGATCATGAAAAAGACATGACTGACTGGGCAGAAGATTATTCCGCAGTAGATTGCCATTGCTTTCTGCGGTAGACTGGTTGCCAGCCAAGGCTATAGAACACAATCCGTCATATTATTTGACTCATAGCTAAACGGGGAAGAGATGTATTATATTATTAAGTAGTAATTAGTCGGCGGGTCAGTTTATTACAATATAAAAACAATCCCCCACTTTATGACCACTAGAAGCCTTAATCATGTTTCCAACTATTATATTCAGTCAGTCAGTTAAGTGCCATACGTGATACACGCTTTGGACGATTATGTCTCGAAAGAGACATGACTGACTGGGCAGAAGATTATCCCGCAGTAGGTTGCCATTGCTTTCTGAGGTAGACTGGTTGCCAGCCAAGGCTATAGAACCCAATCCGTCCTATAATTTAACCCATAACTGGAGGGAAGAGACGGATTATTACCTTTTTCAAGGGTATTTGTGCGTAAGTGAATGCAAGAAATTCAACTGGAATTCGAACTCGGCACCCCAATCTTTCGTTCCGAATCGATATCCACTGCACCACAACGCACATCCTAATAGTCTCGATAAATATTAGAAAAACACCTGACATACACCATTTTGTTCACATCCACCATTTGTAGATTGAGGTGGCCGACCCAATCGCAGTATCTGTGGCTTTTTCTCTTGGCGTCGCTGTTTGTTTCATTGACGTGCGATGATTCATTTGCATCAATTTCCACTAACTTCGATCAACATATCGCGATCTATTGATTGTTAAAATCTATAATAGAAAAAAAAACGACCTGATTCACTGTCCGTCACATACTCTCTGCCTATGGCTTTACATGAGTATATGAATGTGTCATTTAATATACAGAGACGCTTATGCACGCACACATACACACAATTTGACTAAGTTTGGAGCAAGTCATTGGAATAATACATTTCCCTAGCAATAGTGTATTTACCGGCTTACAAGGACCCTTTATTTTATTTTAAATATATTTATATGAAATAATTTATATTTGCTTTAAATAAAGGGTTCGGTTCGAAATTCCTTGCATTTGAAGAAGGCCGTAGCGTGCAACGGTCGAAAAGTCGTAAACATGGCAACTGTTTATTATTATTTAAAATTTAATGAAATATCTGTTTTTTTTAGTTTTTTTTTTTAAGAATATCTTCTTTGCAAGATCGAATTTTGGACAGGCGTAATCTTAAATTTTCTTTTAAGGATTTTGGCCGTGATCGATTTTTGTTCTTAATAATGTTTATTGCAGGAAAGCTGATTTTATATTTACTTTTTATATATTATGCATCGTTTACGGTATTTTCCGGTTTACAGGACATTGCGGCTTGGCAGACGCACCCTAATATTGAAATGAAATTTCTAAAAAAAAAAATGTCATTCTCATACAAAACACATTCACTATACCTCCCTGGTACCACAAATGGTTTACATTAATCACTGGTCCAATTTTGTTTGTATGGCAATGACATACTAGTTGGTGGTTAGTAAATACATCTTCCATTGTCCAAGGGAGGTTTTATTTTCATGAAAATGAATTAAAAATTTTAAAAATATGCATGTAAAAAAAAAAAAATACTAAAAGTTGTAAGTTTAAAAATGTATTTTTTGGCAGTATTTATTTATTTCTATTAGTACATTTGATATTTCAGACTGTCCTCGGTCCTTCATCAGAAACAAATGATTTTAAAATTTAAATTAGAAGCGTTTTCGCGAGGAGCGTTCACCCGAGAAAAATATAAATCAAATAAATTTTATTCATCTTCAAATCCCCAAAATTCGTCCCTGCTAGATTCATGTAAAAGCTTTAAACTATCATCTGCCGAATCATCACTACTGTCAGTCATGTACAATAAATGATCATCACTACCATCCATGTCATGGTGGTAACTTATACATTCGTCTTGGAAGACGCACACGTACTTTTCATGGTAATTTTAGGGGAAAAAAGTGTGTCTTGTAAGCTGCAAAATACGGTACGCCTGAACAATCCCTATCCTCAGATGAGCAATAAAATCATGAAGTTGGAACAAACAAAAATAAGTTATTTTTAACTTAAACAGTGAGATAATTATAACATTTTATTGAACTTTTCAGAAATGATTACAATTCCTTGTCTTTTCTACAGATTTTTTCATAGTAACTGTTCTGACAAACTTTTTTCTCTCTTCCTCCGAGCACATGTATTCACGCTACTAGATTGACATCAAAGTTCCACCATTTTAAGTCGAAATAATTAACTATAACCGTCTCTTCTACTTTAATAGTTTCTTTTCTCACATGTCCCGTTTGTGGTACTCCCTACCGTTTGCTTTCTTCCCTGATAGCTACAATCTCTAAAAGTTTAATCGCAATATCAATTGATTCCTATCCGTCTCATCTTTTGATCGACATTCCTTGTACATTTTTCTTCTCCCAGCGTAACTTCCTGCGCCCCGGTTGCATTTCCGCCTTGCCTGGGGTGAAATGATTATAAAAAACGCCTTTTTCAAAGTAATTAAAGTAATTTTTCTTAATTTAAAAAAAAATTAATTTTGTACAGATATTTTTTTTAGGTCTGTCGTGGAATTAATATACCAATGCGTGCACGCGAACGAAACACAAAAACGGTTTTTAATAAAACTGAAGTAAAACTAATCTGTGTTATATGTGCTAATTTTTTTTATTGTCTGGCAATATTTGGATTACAAGCCTAAATATGCAACACTTCAAATTCCTTTTTTTTTTAAATCTCCTCTTCTGTACTCGCTCCCATATTCTTGCTTTCCTGACGGCTACAACCTCCAGAAGTTTAAATGCAATGTCAATACTCACCTACTAACCACTTGACTCCAGCCCTTCCCCCACCCCGTATATCCCTCCCTTTCTCTCCTAGCTTGAAACTGTCATCTCACCTGCATTCTCATCTTTCTATTGCTCTTTTCTAATTCGTTTGTACTCCTCTTCTCTCTTCTAATTAATTTTCTTTCAGTTATGTAGCCCCCCCCCCCCCCCGCACATCAGTGGCATTCCGCCTTGCTCGGGGTGAAATGATTAAAAAAAAAAAAAATTAAACTGATTTTATGTTCCTTGTTTAGGATTTTGTTTCCGGTTCCGTTTAAAGGCAGACATTTTATTTTATTTTTAGTCCCATTTTCCCTCCTCTGCAAGAGTAGATAATTTCGCCTATATCCGGTTCAAATATCTTCACGATATTTTGAGCAAGAGTGCAGGTTTATTTCTTGTTTCCTGTTTAGGATTGGGCTTCAGGCTTCTTATAAAATTTACTTCTCTGTACCTCCAATGTAGAAGTTAGGTTCGCTTATCGTACGGTTTACACTCTTCCCCGAACTTTTGAACAGAAGTAGAGGTTTATTCAGTTTTTTTCTCTGTTTAGGATTGGGTTAACGGTTCTTTATAATGTATTTACCTTCTCTTTCATATCAAGTAAGCCCTCGTTTAGTAGCATTATCACTTTATTTTGTGGCGAATTGTTTAAAAACAAATAGAATATAACATGTATAAATAAAAATGTACTTGTCCGTTTGGTACTATCCACTAATCTAGTAAACGGCTGCTCCAATTGTTTTGAAATTTTACTATAGCATTTTAATCGAATATGAGCGTGTTTTTATATACCTTATATTAAAAAATATTGCAATATTTTATATATATATATATATATATATAATTTGGCTGTTTGTTACTATCCGTTAATCTAGAATCTGCTGCATCAATAGTTTTGAAACTTTACTATAGCATTTTAATCGAATACGAGCGTGTTTTTATATATCCAATATAAAAAAAAATATTACAATATTAAAAAAAAAAACTTGATTAGAGCCGATGAATGTCGAAGCAAAAAACTTTCATTTCAATATGGACGCCTTTACAACTTTGTTATTTTATAGAAAATATAGGAAAACTCGACATTTAAAGTAAACGAAATTATATATTCTAGAATTTCTGTGAGCAAATACGAAATTCATACACATACGATCTATATAAATAATTATACACGATTCTCAAATTTAGTGACAATTCCCATTTGTTTTAGTAAATAAATTTATTTATTTTTTATTTAAACCTAAGCCAATTTTGTATTAGTATTTCTACTTTGGCAGGCGTAAACAATAGAAATCCCTTCCCTTTAAAAAAAAGTTTTCTATGTTTTTTTTTTTCAACGTAAACGATAGAAGTCCCCTTTCTTTAAAAAAAAAAAGAAAAGTTTTCTATTCATTTCTTATCAACAAATTATTATCGGTATCCCATTTATTTCGTTGGTTTAGTAAATAAATTTTCAATTTAACCAACCTGAGCCACAGCAACGCGTGGCCGGGTACAGCTAGTTTAAAATAACCGTAATAGTTTAAACAGATGGACAATATATATTTTAAATTTGAACATCTTGTCGTTAATGAGAGACTGGTACTGAAGTCGTCTAAATAAAATTTAGCGAATTGGGGAAGGGGCCTAAAAGCATATGAAGAAAGGCTTAATAGTATATTTGCTTTAAGCGTCACCAGTCGTAAAAAAAATACGGTTGAAGCCAAAGGTGTTTACGAAATACTGCACTATATGGTCAGTCAGTTAAGTGCCATACGTGATACACGCTTTGGACGATCATGTCTCAAAAGAATATTATCCCGCAGTAGATTGCCATTGCTTTCTGTGGTAGACTGGTTACCAGCCAAGGCTATAGAACTCAATCTGTCCTATTATTTAATCCATAGCTGGAGGAAAGAGACTGATTAATAACTTTCCCAAGGGTATTTGTGCGTAAGTGAATGCCATGAATTCAAATATATGGTACGGCTATCTAATTCTCTAATGTCATGAATGTACATCTATCTATTTAACTAATGCGATAAATTCACTATATGGTACGTCTATCTAAACTGAGCTTCAATGTCACCCCGACAAAATACTTGCCTATCTTTTCAGACCACGAGGAGTTTGTTCTTTTCAGGATTTTTTGTAAATGTTTGTCAACTTTGGCAAATTACACACACACAAACCCACACCCACCTGTCTCGTGTCTCTCTCTCTCTCTCCTTCTTTTTTTCTCGCAGTAGGTTGCCATTACTTTCTGTGCTAGACTGGTTGCCAACCAAGGCTATAGAACCCAAACTGTCCTGTTATTTGACTCATAGCTATGAGGTAAATGAGAGGGAAGATGGTGAAGGTTATGAGGATAAGGAGGATAGACAATGATTAGCACTTGACTTGATGCGGTTAAGAATGTAGTTTGCAGATTAGCTTCCCGTTGTTGTATGTTCGGCAAACTGGTAGTTCTTAAAAAAAAACAAAAAACGCTTCCTTAGTACAACTTTTTCATTACATTTGAAATACAGGGTGAATGGAGATGATTCAAATTTGTGGAAGAGGCATGGTGTCTCCTAGCAGTAAATGTCTGAATTGGTGGAACTAAGGAATGAGGCGTCCATCTAAACACCTGCTATGGAAATAGCGATAAATTACCGACAGTCTTGTGATATTTCGTCTGTTGGAAAAGAGACCGTCGAGTTGAGAATAAGTCTTGCCCCACAAGACTGTATATACCATTTTGGACTCAACTCTAAAATTGGGCATTGAGAAGCTCCAGTCCAGACATGGCAATATTACTTCATCTTATGTCTCATCTCAAACATTTACGATGTACTGCCGTGAACGGTAAAGACTGAATACTCCCATTAGGATAGCTCGGTTTGAAAACGCTTGTGGACAACTCAAAGATTGTTGCTGGGGATCAGTGATTAGGTTTCTTATTGTACAAAAAATAACGGGATGGGGCAACTCAACACCGCCGACTCAACTCCGCCGATTGAGCGTCAGGACAATTTTGAACTGAGACAACTCGACACCAGAAAAAACATAACTTTTTTTTTATAACCGAATAAAAGTAATTTATCAAGGGTTAAAACTTTAATTAGTTTGATTTTTGTTTAATGGCATATCAACCCCTGTGGATTATTTAATTCTAAAAAAGTGCAATTTTCAGATATTTTTTAGGTTCGGTTATACTGAGAAGGTTGATTTAGTTGGATTTTGATGAAAAAGTGTGCTATGAACCCCCAGGGATAGGGAGAGGTGGAAGGCCATGATCGCCTACGTCCTGAAAGGACAGGGCACATAGAAGAAGAAAGGTTTTTAGAGAAGTAGGGATTGGAGAATCTAATACTCACAGGACGAATAGAGGAAAAGTGAGACAGTGGAAAGCAGTGCAAGATAGGCTTGAACAAGTAGATGGTGGGCGGGGTTTGAAAGATATATTAAGAAGAAATGTTCCTGAGACATGTAATAAAGAAGAAAGGCTTAGAGAACCTGATACTCACAGGGCAGATAGTGTAATCTGTAATCATCAGATTGGGGTAACAGGAGAAAGTGTGCTAAGAGACACTATGGATCGCCTATATCCTGAAGTCTATTTTGTTTGATATTGCTATCTCCAATTTGCAATTAGCATGTTGGCCTGGTCATCTTGATAATAAACATGCTTTCTGTTTTCTTATAATTGACTAGCAGTATAGCCCGGCGTTGCTCGGGCGTAATGAAAGCTTCAAAACTAATCCATGGTCCTGGAGCTCAGACACTTTGGACGTTGGCACGAAAGACTAAAAAGCAATAGTTGTTTCCAGTTAAAGCGAAACCGTAGACTGAAAGAAAAATGAATGGATGTAAATCAAATTTTGATTTCCTGGTATCGATATCAAATAAGTTTTTTTTTTCGTCATAAACTGAATTTTGAAGGCTAAATAAGTCCTCTGAGCAAATGGCATCATAGCTGAGACTAAGAACTACAATTATACCTACTTAGAGCCAAACTCGAAGCAAAAACTAAAATAAAAGGGCTGAAAAAAAATAGACATACAGGCAGACACACACACACAAACATCTTGCCTATTATATATATATATATATAGATATAGACAGACAGAAAATTGATAATATATATTATCAATTTTCTGCACTATTGTAAGAACTGCAACCTTGAAAGTTCTGAATATCGTTTCTTATGTCTTTGTCTATGAGTGTATCAAATTTGATTAAAATCGGACCACTCCTTCTATAACCCGATATTTTCGATTATTGACTTTCGATATTTACGGGGGGACCTCGACACAAAACCTAGCTAAGAACACTCACAGACGCTTATAGTACAACTGTGTAAATTTTCAAGAAAATCAGTTCAGCCGTTTCGAAGTCTATAGGTAATGGACACACACACAGACACACACACACACACACACAAAGTTCCATTTATAAATAAATTTAGATATTTATCGAAGACAAGTGAGCAGAGAAAAGATCAAATAACTACCGAGCGAACTTGTGTAAATGGATGGCAGAAAGAAGAGAGGCAGAAATACAATACTTGCTAAGAGCTAAAAAATGACAGGAAGTTGGGGAGAGCCGCGGCAAACCATTTTCTGAAGGGTTGTCTACTAAATGTGTAGATTTCATATAACAAGGAGACAATTAGATGAATACCAATGTAACAATATGATTCGCATTTACTTAAAATCGTCATGGTTACATCGGCGTGGTGTAATGGTTATCCTGCTCGTCTCGCTGGAACCTATTATAACCGCGTTAGTGCTGGATTGCTATGCAATATCTGTCATTCTGTATGGAAGTGAACGCTGAACGGTCTCATGAAGGATGAAGGAACGGCTTGGGGCAGGAGAAATGTGGTTTTACAGAAGGATGCTGAGGATACCATGGACAAAGCACAGGTTGGAAAGGATGCAAACGAGAAGAAAACTGATAATAAATATCAGGAAGAGACAAATAAAGTTCCTGGGACACGTAATGATGAAGGAAGGCCTGGAGAACTTAATACTCACAGGTCGGATAAATGGAAGGAGAGACAAGGGAAAAGATAAAGTAAACGAAAATATATAAAAAGAAGAAAAAGAAAAAGAAAAGGAAAAAAGAAAACGAAGATGCATAAAAAGAAAAAAGAAAAGAAATAAGAAAAAAAAAAGAAAAATACCATGATACCATGTCATATATTTATTAACATTCGTCGCTTCATCTCTTTGCGTAGACAAGTTTTAGCTTCCATACTTGATTCAACTTCGAAGAAACAAAGAAAATAGTGCTAGATTGCTACGTGATATCTGTACTTCTGTATGGAAGTGAATGCTGGACGATCTTATTAAAGGTGAAGGAGAGGCTTGAGGCAGCAGAAATGTGGTTTTACAGAAGGATGCTGAGGATACCATGGACAGAGCACGTGTGCAGCGATGAGGTGTTGAAAGGGATGTACACAGGAAGAAAACTGATAATAAATATCAGAAAGAGACAAATAAGGTTCCTGGGACACGTACCGAGGAAGAAGAGCCTGGAGAACTTGATACTCACAGGACGGATAAATGGAAGAAGAGACAGGGGAAAACAGCATGAGACTTACTTGTTAGGCCTGAGCAGGTGGTTGACGGAGTTGGGTTTAGAAGAGATACCAGGAGAAAAATTACTGAGAGCGACAAGAGACAGAGCCAAGTGGAAGTCCATGATCGTCTACGTCCTGAAGGGACACATCACAAGAAGAAGAAGAAGAAGAAGAAGAAGAAGACTCAATGCATTCCTGTGTAGCTAATCAGTAATGAGAAGTGGATTCATACCCAATCAGAATTTGATAAACAAAACAGAAATTATAATGTGGATATAAAGTGGGGGATCAATTCTCTATAATAATCAATATATAAAGCGATGCCTCACTTTTTGGCCATGTTATTTTCTATCCATTTATATTCTAGAATTATGGATTGCCGAGCAGGGTTTGTGAGAGATACCAAGAGGAAAAATTACTGAGAGCGACAAGAGACAGAGCCAAGTGGAAGTCCACGATCGCCGACGTCCTGAAGGGACACGGCACAAAAAGAAGAAGAAAAAGAGAGTTCGATCCGCAGTGGAGTACCTTACTTTTGGTCATGTGTCACATTTAAGCGGTGCTTAGAAAATCAGTTCCCTGTATATTTTTTGTCCTGGTGTTCTTGTGCCTAATACTAAAAATAATTAAAAATGAAAAACAAATAGGTTTTCTTTTATATGTCATGTTCTTTCAGGACTTAGTGAGAACATGGCCCGCCTCATCTTCCTGTCTCTTATAGCACTTAATATGTTTTGACATTTTATTATTTCTTCGAATCCCTGTCATACCATCCATTGGTTTAAGCGTATTAAGTACACTACCGTCCATAAGTTTGGGACCACTTAGATTTATTCTCTAAGAGAAAGAAATAACAAATTTTATGTCTTAGAAGAATAAATATAGATATATTTCATTGTTGTTCACAATTGTACAATAATTAAAACCAAAATTAACATAGAGTAATTTCAAATTTAATTAAAGTTAATACATATTTTCTTTTCATCAAAGAAACCACCACGAGCCTTTATTACTGCAGAGAAAATCCTTGGCATTCTTTCTAAAAACTTTATAAAAATAAGTTGGTGAAAGTGATTTCCAAACATCCTGCAAGAATTTAAACAACATTTGTTCATTTTTAGGAAGTTCATTTCGAACTGTACGATCAATTTCATTCCTTATTCTCCTTCTTTAATGTTGGTTTCTTAACTGCTACACAAGCCTTTAAGCCCAGCAGAATGAAGTCGTCTCTTATCAGTAGTAACAGATACTGGATGATGCCGAGTAGAATTCATTTCAATTGTTAATTCCGGAAAAGTTTTTCTTCTATTCCTCTTGCTAGATATGATCAAGTGCCTATCCTCTACAATAGATGTTACTCTGGCCCTACCAGATCTTTTTCTGTCAATATTTAACTCAATTTCACGAAGTCGTTGAAGGCAATAATGTACGCCATTTTTTAGCGATAACACGTTCAGAACATCCTTCTTTCGAAAGAATTTCAACCTGAGTTCTTTTTTCAATGCTAATCTGTTTCTTCCTTACCATTTATACCGTAGTAATATGGTTTACAAAAATAAATCATACCGTAATTATAATATCTGAATAAATCTGAATTTTCGGCAAAAACTTGATCACAATAAGAAGAGTCAAGTAGCAAACTGAGTAAATGTTTACTTTAAAGTTGAAAAGAACAATTTTTTTTTACTTGACATCTGCATAAGAATAACAAAAAATACAAACTCGGCGAATTTGATTCTGCTAAAAATGAAATTTTATAAACTTTGTGAAAATAATTTGGGTGGTCCAAAATTTATGGTTGATAGTGTATGTCACGTGCTGCTTCCCTCTTTCCCTCAATCCGTCCTGTGAGTATCAGATTTTCCAAGCCTTCCTTCCTTATAACGCGTCCCAGAAATTTCAACTGCCTCTTCCTGATGCTAAGTATAGGTTTCTTTTTTTCTTTCCATTCTCTACAAAATTTCATCTTTGCTCACAAGTGCAACCCATTGTATCCTCTGCATCCTTCTGTAGTACCACATTTCTGCTGCTTTGATAACCTTCTTGATCTTTGAAGAGATCGTGCAGCATTCGCTGCCGCTCAGATATCTGTTATTTGAACCAGGGAGATTGTAAATATACGCAGTAGAATAGATAATGATACACAAAGTGGGCAGGTGTTGATAACAATTGTTTACAAAAGGTATTAGATATTTGTTTTTTAATCATTTCACCCCAAGCAAGGCATTCCACTGCCACTATTGCGCTTGGGGCTACATAGGGGGAGGTAAATAGAAAGGGTGCTTAGATATAGGAAATGTCAGAAGGTGGCTGATAGATAGTTGGGTGATGGGAAGAGTGTTTGAAAGAATGAAAGCAAGTTAGTTTGTTAGGAGGTGTCTATTGACCTTACATTTAAACTCCTGGAGATTGTAGCCGTCGGGGAAGCAGTCATGTGGAAGGGAATTCCACAGTCGGGAAGTGGGAGAAAAGAAACTGTTGGAGTAGAAGTTACGGTTGCATTTTACCGGTTTCACTGTAAAAGGGTGGGATCTAGTTGCTAATCTAGTATCTCGTGCAAATTCGAACCTAGGGGGCACCAGTGATCTAAGTTCATCGGAGCAGAAGCCATGAAAGTATTTATAGAAGAGACACAGGGAAGCCACGTCGCGCCGGTGAGAAAGAGATTGCAGGCGGTCTGCCAAGTCAGTATCGATCACATTACAGACCCTCCGCTCTACCTTGTCGAGAAGCCCAAGGAGAATAGCAGGGGCACCCGACCAGATATGGCAGCAGTATTCAATGCACGAGCGGATGGTAGATTTATAAATGTGCAGGATAGATTCAGACGGAAAAACCTCCGGGCCCTACACAGAAAACCGACTTTCATAGCAGCGGATTTAGCAATGGATTCGATATAGTCATTCCACTTGAGGTCCGCTGAAAGTGTGAGACCAAGGAGGCGTAGTGTTTTACTCTCTGGGAGGCAAGCCTGGTCCATGCTAATAGGAGGTAGGTGTGATTGTCTATGATGATTAATTGATAGTAGCTTCGAAACAATATTTGTCTTTTTGTGAACCAGGGTGGTTGAATGTCTTTAAAAAATACATCGGGATAGCTGTACTATAAGGTCGTATTTTAGTCAAGGATACATACCTAGCACAATTTTGTGACGGCTAGGGACCTAAATCATCGCTCAGTTGCGTGTCTGTCCTCGAAGACAGAGTGCGGCTCAGTTGTAGCTCCGTCCGCGGGAACAGGGTTGCATTTGAGAAAAATTATACTGAGGAGATTCCCGGTCCCGGGGAACAGTGTCCCACGGCCGCGCCACCCCATCGCTGCAGAGGAGTGGACCAGGTGCTCGTCACCGGGACCAGCTCAACCGACGGTTGAGGGGACTGGGGAATTTTTGTTTCTTCGCCCCTCCGTACGCGGTCGGGTTCCCCACCTAAAAAAAAGACCTTGTGTCTCATCTCGCTCCAGTGGGGGAGTAGGGTAAATATCTGTACGACTATGATCTGGAATAGAGTATACAATTATTATACTTGCCTGACCAATTTTTGTGTCGGATAGGGACCAAAAATCATCTCTCAGTTGCGTCTCTGACCTCGAAGACAGAGTGCGGCTCAGTTGTAGCTCCGTCCGCGAGGGCAGGGTTGCATCTGAGAAAAATTACACTGATAGATGCTCGGTCCGGGGGAACAGTGTCCCGCGGTCGCGCCACTTCATTGCAACAGAAGAGTGGACCAGGTGCTCGTTACCGAGGCCAGCTCAACATGCGGTTGAGGGGACTGGGAAATTTTTTGTCTCTCTGCCCGTTCATATGCTGTCGGGTCCCCACCTTAAAAAAGACCTTGTGTCACAACTCGCTCCAGTGGTTGAGCAGGGTAAATATCCTTTACTCAAGGATACATACTCGCCCGCCAGGTTAAGATCATCATCTTTCAATTGCGTCTCTGCCCAAGAGCAGAGTATGACTCCGTTGTATCTCTGTCTTTGGACAGACATGCAATGAAGAAAAATTATACTAAGAGGTGCCAGGTTCTGGGTAACAGTGTCCAGAGGCCGTACTACTCGAATGCTGCAGAAGGGTAGATCAGTGGTCGCCACCGGGGCCAGCGCGACTGGCGGTTGCGGGAACTGGGCAATTTTTTCCACGCGTTCGAACTCCCCACACTAAACCTCGACTTTGTGTCATATTCACGTCTTATTGGGGTGGGGAGGTAAATACTATACTCAAAAAATCTTACCTGGCCCGCCAGGTAGGGATCATCATCAGTGGTGTTCCTGTTCAAGGACAGATATGTTTCTGAGAAAAATGAATACTGTGATGTGCCCAGTTCCAGCCTGAAATTGAGCCAACACATCGCACTTGAGGGGTGGATCGGTGGTCGCCACTGAGGCCGGTTACGGGTTCTGGACATTTTTGGGCTCTCCACTAAATTGGACATTGTGTCACGCTACATCTCAGTGTGGAGAGAAGGTAAATATCTACTTATTCCCGTTATTTTTTGTACAATAAGAAACCTAATCACTGATCCCCAGCAACAATCTTTGAGTTGTCCACAAGCGTTTTCAAACCGAGCTATCTTAATGGGAGTATGCAGGCTTTACCGTTCATAGCAGTACATGGTAAAAGTTTGAGATGAGACATAAGATGAAGTAATATTGCCATGTCTGGACTGGAGCTTCTCAATGCCCAATTTTAGAGTTGAGTCTAAAATAGTATATACAGTCTTGTGGGGCAAGACTTATTTAGTGTGGAGAGAAGGTAAATATCTATTTATTCCTGCTTTTAGCTTCAGAAACAATTGATTGTATTATATACAGGAAAATACGGTCTGACCCACAGGCCCTAAAGAATAAGTGTTGAGCAATAGATTCGTCGAAGCTTGTTTACTTAGTAGCGTATTTTTCAACATTCTTTTTTAATCTCACAGCACACTTGTACCTAGAGTCAAACTTCCGTGGCGCACCTATGATAAAATGATAGAAATAAACGTTAAAAAAAAAAACAACAAATTTTATTTACTTACTAGCAGTATAGCCCGGCGTTGCTCGGGTGTAATGAAAATTTTAAAACTAATCCATGGTCCTGGAATCTCAGACTCAGCCTAAAGAATATTTGAAATAATAAAATAATTGCGACAATTTACAAATCGCACCTAGTGTGTGTGTGTGTATATATATATATATATATATATATATATATATATATACTAGCAGTATAGACCGGCGTTGCTCGGGTATAATGAAAACTTTGAAACTAATCCATGGTCCTGGAGCTCAGACTCTTTGGACGTTGGCACGAAAGACTAAAAAGCAATAGTTGTTTCCAGTTAAAGCGAAACCGTAGACTGAAAGAAAAATGAATGGATGTAAGTCAAATTTTGATTTCCTGGTATCGATATCAAATAAGTTTTTTCGTCGTAAACTGAATTTTGAAGGCTAAATAAGTCCTCTGAGTATATGGTATCATGGCCGAGTCTAAGAATTACAATTATACCTACTTAGAGCAAAACTCAAAGCAAAAAACAAAATAAAAGGGCTGAAAACCTGATTTTGATCAGACCCTCTAGGATATCGGAGTATCGATTTCCAATATCAAAGTCAAATAAGTCATCCAAGAATAAACTAACCTAAGTAAGTTCATAAAAATATATCGTACCCATTGGGAGCAAAATTGGAGAAAATGAGCCATATTGATGGCTGAATATCGATTCTTGATCAAATTCGATAGAATATGGGGGGTATCGATTTCCGATATCGAGGAAGAGTCATCTGAGACAATCTACTAATATTTGAGACTAAAAACTATAATTTTACCAAGTTAGAGCAAATTCTGCAGCAAGAACCAAGATAAAAGGGCTGAAATCCTGATCTTGATCAGACGTAATCGGATATCGGGTATTTCCGATATCGGATGCCTTATATATATATATATATATATATATATATATACGAGTGTATACAGAACTGTAAGAATTCTTACAACGTCCAAAACATTAATTTAAAACAGTTTAATATATAGAGCTGTGAATATTCATTCTAAATTATATTTTAGAGCATGTACAATTTTGTTTTTATATATCCACTACAAATCGTACATTTGTTTCGACATTGAAAATACAATGTCTCATCAGGTGGTGTGGACAGGAATGGAAAGCCTCTTTTCTTATATTTGGTCAGTTGCTGGTGGGGTTTAGTGATAAAGGGAATAAGACTTGTGGATATATATATATATATATATATATATATATATATATATATATATGGAGAGAGAGAGAGAAAGAAAGAGATTTATTAACAAAAACAAAACAATCTACTATAATTTGTAATAAAAAAGTAGCCCATGACCTGACCAGAAGTCTAAAGAATATTTGTGTTAAGTTTGGTGAGAATCGGATAAACATTGTGGATTTGTATAAAGGACATACGAACAGACAGACAAACAGGTAGACAGACACACACAAACATCTTGCCTTTTATATATAAAGATTTATTAACAAAAAAAACAATTATAATTTGTAATAAAAAACAATAATTAATTTTATTTGTAAAACTCATAGTGGCATAAGAAAATCTTTTAGCCAGGAGAAAAAAATTAAATCCAATTTCAGATTTTCATTGAGTAATACCAACTAAACAAAAATAAACTAGCTTTTAAAAACTAGTTTCATATTTTCTTGATTATTCGATGATCCTTTATCAAATCCTTAGAAATTTGAAGCAAAGATTTTCCTTTGCTAATTTCTTTGATTATATAGTTCTTTTTAATCATTGTTAGTTCTTTTTTTACGAGCCATAATACTAAATTCTAGTTTTTGCAAATAATCTCTTGACACTACAAATTGCTATAATTACTGAAAAAATACTAAATAGGGACTTAATTGCTCTCATGCTTACTCGCTATACATAATAGTACAAATTATTTCATTGGATAACACATATCTATGAATTTTACATAAAATATTTGACAATACCTCTTTTGCATATAAAATTTGATTTTAATTTGATTGAAAAAGACCTCCAATCCATATTGGACTGGGGTAAGAAATGGCTAGTAAATTTTAATGCTTCTAAAACGAAGCTACTCTCAATTAACCATCATCGACAATCTCACCTACCTCCCATTAGCATTGCTTCCCAGAGAGTAAAACACTACGCCTCCTTGGTCTCACACTTTCAGCGGACCTCAAGTGGAATGACTATATCGAATCCATTGCTAAATCCGCTGCTATGAAAGTCGGTTCTCTGTGCAGGGCCCGGAAGTTTTTTCCGTCTAAATCTATCCTGCACATATATAAATCTACCATCCGCTCGTGCATTGAATACTGCTGCCATATCTGGTCGGGTGCCCCTGCTATTCTCCTCGGGCTTCTCGATAAGGTTCAGAGGAGGGTCTGTAATGTGATAGATACCGACTTGGCAGACCGCCTGCAGTCTCTCTCTCACCGGCGCGACGTGGCTTCCCTGTGTCTCTTCTATAAATACTTTCATGGCTTCTGCTCCGATGAACTTAGATCACTGGTGCCCCCTAGGTTCGAATTTGCACGAGATACTAGATTAGCAACTAGATCCCACCCTTTTACAGTGAAACCGATAAAATGCAACCGCAACTTCTACTCCAACAGTTTCTTTTCTCGCACTTCCCGACTGTGGAATTCTCTTCCACATGACTGCTTCCCCGACGGCTACAATCTCCAGGAGTTTAAATGTAAGGTCAATAGACACCTCCTAACACACTAACCTGCTCCCATTTTATCAAACACTTTTCCCATCTGCCCAACCCTCATCCTCGGTATCTTTACTCATCTGTCACCTTCCTCCTAACATTCCCTATGTCTAACCACTCCTTCTCTTTACCTTCCCCTATGTAGCCCCATGCGCAATAGTGGCAGTGGAATGCCTTGCTTGGGGTGAGATGATTAAAAAAAAACAAAAAAAAAAAAACTCTAGACGCAGTTTATATTATACATCTTTTACCGTATTTTTCGGTTTACAAGACATTGCGGATTGGAAGATGCACCCTAATATTGAAATGGAATTTCCCAGGAAAAAAGTAATTTGCATACAACAAAATATTCACTATGCCTCCCTGGTACCATGAATTGTTTACATTAATCATTCGTCTAATTTTGTTTGTATGGTAATGACATACTAGTTGGTGGTTAGTAAATATACTATACATCTTTCATTGTCCAAGGCTGGTTTTATATTCATAAAAATTAATTAAAACTTTAAAAAATATGCATGTAATATAAAACAAATAAATTTTATTCATCCTCAAATCTTAAAAACTCTTCATTGCTGGATTCATGTAAAAGCTTTAAACTATCATCTGCCGAATCATCACTACTGTCAGTCATGTACCATAAATGATCCTCACTACCATCCATGTCATGGTGGTAACCCATGCATTTGTCTTGGAAGATGCACACATATTTTTCAGGGTATATTTTCGGAAAAAAAAGTGTATCATGTAAGCCGGAAAATACGGTATTTATTATAACAAGAATATACACATCAATTTAAAGGGCTTTTAGTTTTGATATATACACTTATTAGACTTTTGACTGTCAAATATAATTTAAATAATGTTATTTAAAATTTGTTGCGGCAAACCTACGTTCCTCTCACGGCATACCAGCGTGCCGCAGTGCACCGGTTGAAATTTACTAACTTAATGTAACAACAACTGGAACATTGGAATAACAAAAAAAAAAACCAAAAAAAAAAACCCAAAAAAACCCCAAAAACAAAGGAGCGATGAGAGAAAAATATAAAAATTCCAAAAATAAAATAATATCACGGCTTAAGATTATCGGACATTTTGCTTCATCGCAACGTTTATTTATCGTTAAAACTCATTTTCATTCTATGACTGCTATTATATTATGTGCTATTAAATTTAATCGTTGTATTGGGAGAAAAAGACTTGTTATATGTTAATTTTTTGGTTCAAATTTGACTTGTTTTACTTTGTTTTACGAGATATCAATGTCAGTGGGTTATTTTGTAGCGTAGTGGACTGGTTAATGTTTCTTTGACTTGGCCTTGGGTCATACATAACCGAACTCCCTACAGCTTACAGGATTTATACAGAATTATCATCATCAGAATTATCAGAAAGTTGGTTGTCGGCAGGGTGGAATATGTGGAATTGTGTGGAATAGTGTAAGAATAAAATATACATTTTTCATGTTAAAATAGAAATTTATTAAAAGAAAAAATAACATAAGTTGTAGGAGTTCATATGCAATTAGAAACATTTTTAAGAAGTTAAGGGTAAAATTCATGTTCAATGAAAAAATTATGGGTATCAAGATTTGTAGAAAATGTTCGTAGTAGTAATTGTTGAAAGAGTATATGCGTACGTATTTATGTATGTATGTATTCAGTAGGAATGTCTTTGGATGGAGAAGAAGAAGTAAAAGTAATCAGCAGAAGGAGAGAAAGAGGACAAATGTCCGAGTTGACGTGAAGCTTCTCTCGTTACATTTTAGCGGTGTTTCTCGCTGCTCCCATCTGAGTTTCTCTGACTAACTGCTGATAATGAAGTTCTTTTATTGTAATGTAGATTTTTCGCACTTACTCGCGAAGTTCTTTTTGGTCTTGCAAGTCGCTCTCATTCGTCAAAAATCATTTTAACATCTACTTGCGAAATATGGTTTCGACTTTTTCTTCAAGCACATGGTCAATCCCTCTTTCTATTTCAGGATTTCACACGTTATTGTGAATTTTTGTAAAAGTGAAGAAGCTTAATTTTAATTAATTTCTTATCCGCTACAATTTAATGCCGACAAGATTTTTTGGATAAATCCGTATGAATAGAATATGTATTAATATTTTAAAATTGTATTTTTACAATAAAAAATTCTTTTTATTTCTTTTTATAGTGATTTGATCCCAGTTTGGAAGTCAACTATTTGCCCAAAGCTGGGGTCCTAACAGATGCTAACATCCCGAGTCAGGATGCGCCTGGGAACAACAGCGATTAAGAGGTGGTTCCAGGATCCTCAAAACCTCCCGATCAGATGCTTTGCTGCCGGATGACGTTTATTATCAAACCCAGGACGCATCGAAGTTGGAGTAAGAACAGCATAGATCAGAATATTGTTCATGAAAATAGAACAATACAAGAAATATATAGTTTTTTTTTGTTTTTGTTTTTGATCCTTACAACAATCTCAAGTAGGCACAGCTGTTAACGTATTTTAAAATTTAAGAGAGTTGTAAATACGAGCAGGAACATAAACTTTCATTCAAATATATATATATATATATTATTTGAAGTAGGAAAAAACAATATCGACAAATGTAGACACCATAATTCTTTACAGTATATCTAAACTTATTTATAAATGGAACTTTGTTTCTGTGTGTGTGTGTGTGTGTGTCCGTTACCTATAGACTCCAAAACGGCTGAGCCGATTTTCATGAAAATTTACACAGTTGTACTATAAGCGTCTACGAGTGTTCTTAGCTCGGTTTTGTGTCGAGATACACCCGATAAATATTGAAAATCGATAATCGAAAAATCGGGTTATAGAAGGAGTAGTCCGATTTTAATCAAATTTGATACACTCATAGACAAAGACATAAGAAACGATATTCAGAAATTTCAAGGTTGCAGTTCTTACAATAGTGCAGAAAATTTGATATCGATACCAGGAAATCAAAATTTGACTTACATCCATTCATTTTTCTTTCAGTCTACGGTTTTGCTTTAACTCGAAACAACTATTGCTTTTTAGACTTTAGTGCCAACGTCCAAAGTGTCCGAGCTCCAGGACGATAGATTAGTTTTAAAGCTTTCATTACGCCCAAGCGACGCCGGGCTATACTGCTAGTATATATATATATATTTTCCTACTTTAAAAAAATAAAATAAAATAAAATAAATAAATAAACAGCCCCAACGAGTGAAGACATCATAATGGCGTCCTCACGAAACTTCGAAGTTGGCATGAACCTGCTCAGTTAAAGTGACAAATTCTTTGCTCTAAAACTATCAACGCATATATATATATATATATATATATATATATTTTTTTTTTTTTTTTTTTTTAATCATATCACCCCGAGCAAGGCGGTAACGCCACTGATGCGCAGGGGGCTACGTAAGGGTAAAAAGAATGGAAAAGAGAAAGCCGGAAACCGCATCCTAAACAGGAAACAAGGGATGAGCCTCTTCACCTGTTCAATAGATGTGGGTGGAGTGTGAACCGGGCGATAGTTTAGTCTATCTACTGCAATTGAAAAAAAAATTGGAATAAGGAAAAGAGTGAAAAGATTGGAAAAGAGAAAACCGGAAACCGCATCCTAAACAGGAAACAAGGGATGAGCCTCTTCACCTGTTCAATAGATGTGGGTGGAGTGTGAACCGGGCGATAGTTTAGTCTATCTACTCCAATTGAAAAAAAAATAAAAATAAGGAAAAGAGTGAAAAGATTGGAAAAGAGAAAACCGGAAACCGCATCCTAAACAGGAAACAAGGGATGAGCCTCTTCACCTGTTCAATAGATGTGGGTATACAATGATTTTCAAATTTCTTAATTCAAAAAAGGATACAGGAATCAAAATGGATTCTAATAAACAAATTCAGGCAAACCCAAATTACTAGAGTTTGTTATAAAGACTCATTAATATTCTGATAGTAGACTCAAGTCTCACCTTATTGTAGACATTAAACCATTCAGGATGGTGGTCCATCTTGTCAGCAAAAAGGGCAATGCGAGTCATGAATCCAAATGCCTGATTGAAAAATGAGTAGTGATAATGCTTAGTGCCAAGATTTTTTTTTTCAGTGGTTTACTGATAAAATGTTATTTTGGGAAGCAAGTTTTTATCGTAAAATGCTCGATATCTAGATAGAGATAGAGCGTTAATAAGATTGATGTGGAGACGTTTGTCACTTAATTGAGCACACTCATACCGACTTTGAAGCTTCATGATGTCCTCACTCCTCAGGGCTTATTTTTTAAATTGAAAAAAGCATTTTCGCTTTTCATCAATATGGCTGATGCTAACCTCCGAGCAAGCATCTCACTGCGCCTTCTTGATCTTTTCCCCCTGACATGAAGTGGAATGACAATAGGTAATCAACTGCTCTGTCTGCCGCTAGGAGAGTCAGTTCGCTATGTCGTTCTCGGCAGTTTTTGTTTTTTTCCCTCACTAGAATTTATCTTGCACATTTATACGTCTAGCGTTTACCCGTGCAGCAAATATTGCTGCCACATCTGAGCCGATGATTCTGCTATATATCTAAAAATCCTTGAGGATATTCAAACAAGAACTGCAATGTCGTCGTTCCTCACCTGGGATCGCGACGTCGTTTCTCTGTGTTTTTCTATAAATATTTTCCTTGTAATTATTCTGAGGAGTTTTCCCCATTGTTATTTTTATTTTCCCCACAACCAGATAAATTGAACACATCAGAACTAATTAGGTCAACATTTGGGGGTATTATGGTGGCTGGAGTAACAATATGTTTGTTTTGGTGTAAGGAATATCGTCGTATATTTGGGTCAGTAATTGTGGCTGTCAGTCAATGGATGTGCGTTGGATATTGTGCAGTGGATATCGACTAGGAACGACAAATTTGGGAGCCGAGTACGAATTCAAGTTGAATTCCTTGCATTCAATTACGCACTAATGCCCTGTGAAAGGTATTAATCCGTCTCTTCCCTCCAGTTAGGGGTTGCATAACAGGACAGATTGGGTTCTATAGCCAGTCTACCGCAGACAACTTACTGTGGGATAATTTTCTGCCCAGTCAGTCATGTCTCTTTCGAGACATGATCGCTCCAAAGCATGTATCAAGTATGGAACTTAACTGACTGAATTGTAGCTAGGTAAGACAGGTTAAATAACAGACTTCCTCTATCCCTCCTTTTGACCTTGTGCCATACTTTGGTATTTTCAAAATGAATATTAATTTCCTCTTTGCTATTTTATTAGGGTTTGATTTTTAAACGTTGTCGTTTTTTATCTCACCCTGTGTACCCGACAAATTGTACACATAGCAACTAGTTAGGACTTCATAGAGACCCTGAGGTATTATGATGACTTCAGTAAGAATGGTAAGCAAGAATGTGTTTTGGGGGGTGTAAGGAATACTCTGTAAAATTTTTGTGTTATAACTTTCTCGGAAAAAATATGTTAGGTTCTACTAGTCCTGGGTACGACGATAAACTACATCCGGCAGCAATGCCTCTGATTGGGAGGTTGTGAGGATCATGGAACCACCTCTTAATTACTGTTGTTCCCAGATCCACCATGATCCGGAGTGGTAGCACCTGTTAGGGTCCAAACTATGGGCAAATAGTTAACCCCCAAACTGTATCCAAACATTATGAAAGTATTAAAAAATAGACTTTTATAGAAATATATACATTTTTGAAAGAAAAATATTACCAACAATACATTTTGGAAGAAAAATTGCCATAAGACATAATTATGACTAGCAGTACATTTTTGAATCTAACACTAGAAGACATCTTCAGTTTTCTAAAATAAAATAAAAAATTTAAAAGAATTTCATCAAAATCTAATTAAATCATCCTTCCCACTATAACTGAACATTTTAAAAAAATACAAAGTAAAAAAAAAAAAAAAAAAAAAAATTTAAAACCCAACCTTTTTGGCATATCAACCCACAGAGGTGTTGATATGCCGTTAAACAAAACTCAGACTCAAACTTAGGTTCTACTCATCACGATAATCAGGCTATATATATATATATATAGTTTGGCAGCTGAATTCTAAAAATTGAACATTTAGGCTCTGCTATTGCATTCACTTACGCGCAAATACCCTTGGGAAAGGTATTAATTCGTCTCTTCCCTCAAGTTATGGGTTAAATAATAGAATAGATTGGGTTCTATAGCCTTGGCTGGCAACAAGTCTACCACAGAAAGCAGTACCAACCTGCTTCGGGATAATCTTCTGCTTCGTCAGTCATGTCTGTTTCGAGATATGATTGTCCAAAGACTTCTACCGCGTATAAAGTGGGGAATCAGTTTTCTATTGTTATGAAGTGATAAACTGATCCCCCACTAATTACCACATAATAATATAATACATCTCTTACCCCTCTAGCTATGAGCCAAATAACAAAACAGATTGGGTTCTATAGCGTTGGCTGGCAACCAGTCTACCACAGAAAGCAATGGCAACCTGATGCGGGAAAATCTTCTGCTCAGTAAGTCATGTCTCTTTCGAGACATGATCGCCAAAGCATGTATCACGTATGTCACTTAACTGACTGACTGAACATAATAGTTGAAAACATGATTTAGGCTTCTACTGAACATAAAGTGGGGGATCAGTTTTATATTGTCATGAAGTAATAAACTGATCCCCCACTAATTACTACTGGATAATATAATACATCTCTCCCTCATCCAGTTATGGGTGAAACAACAGGACAGATTCGGCTCTTTCGCCTTGGTCGGCAACCAGTCAACCGTAGAAAGTAATTGCAATCTGCTGCGGGATAATCTTCTGCCCAGTCAGTTATGTCTCTTTCGAGACATGATCGTCCCAGCGTGTATCACGTATGGCACTTAACTGACTGACATATGAAGCTACTACCGTAGATATTGCAATGTGTTGACGAACTTGTTGTTATTCGCTTTTTGCGAGTTAGGAGAGAAACAAATTCCTCTAGCCAAGATTTTCCACGATCAGCAGGAAACGCCCCTTCAATGCAAACGTTATCAAAATTATTCAGCTGTGTATTTTTTTTGTATGTTTATTTCAAGTAAACTTTTTTTTAATATTAGCCTTAAAGCCACTAAAGCAACTTGCATAATTACCGTCACCAAAGTTAAAGAAACTTGATCTTGGCCAGTACCTAAATGAGTTACCGTTGCTGAATGCAAGGTGCCGTAATCTTGAATGTTCGGGTCATGTAATTGGTTAACGGCTCAAAGTTGTTAATCGGAGAGCCGTGTTCCAATTACTCTTAGATTCGTTATATTCACTTAAAATAAAAAAAGTCACCCCCATGAAGCCAAAAATTTCACTAAGACGTAAAGTGTTAGTGGCTGTTATAATGAGAAAAAAACCTATTAAAGCGAGAGAACAATAAAAGATTAAAGAATTAAGAAAACAAAAGATAACCATTGGGAAAAGTATGAATTCATCTCCCCCCTCAGCTATGGGTTAATTAGTAAAACATCTATAACTAAACCATTATCTCAAAAAATATTCTTACAATCTAAAAATATTTCTTATAACCTGTAACGGGTTGATAAACCGTAGAAAACGAATCAATCAACCGTTGGAAAAGGAGTTTTGAATTTGTTGTTGAGGCTTCGGAATAGCAGGGGCTGTAAGCTTGGATGTGCAGGTGGTGTAATGGCTCGGAATTTTTAATCAGGGTGCCGAGTTCAAATTCTAGTTGGATTCGTTATATTTACTTACGTGCAAATAACCTTGGGAAAAGTATGAATCCACCCCCTTCTTCCCCCCCACTATGGGTTAATTATTAAAACTTGTATCACTAAATAATTATCTAAAAAAAAAGTCTTCAAATCCAAAAACAATTTCTGGCTTTACATAACCTGCAATGATTTGATAAACCGTAAAAAAAAAAACGAATCAATCAATCATAATTTGGAAAATCGAATGAAATAAAACAATATCTAACTATATTACTTAAATTTGGTTTAAGCATTTTAAAAATGGCGATTTGTCCCTTGCAAGAAAGCCTAGAAGTAAACGATTGTCATGTGTCAATTATGATGCTTTAAAATGGGCCAGAACAGCCAGGAAGCAATGATTTAAATGCTTTAAAATGCAAAGTAGGGGAGAAACTGACCACCCGCTCTCGAAAACTTTCAATCAGGGTCATTAAAAAAAAAACAGAACTGTAAAAGACGCAAATACTTTTGATACACGCCCATCGTTAAGTGAAAATGAAAAGATATACATTTTATTCATGCTCCAATCCATTCTAAACATTTACTTTTTTTTAATCATTTCACCCCAAGCAAGGTGATAATACTACTAAGATGCAAGAGGTTTGCAGGGAGTTAAAGAGGATGAAAAGACTTTAGTGTATATAAGAATTTACTTGTGCAACCAGACTGGAATCAAGGCCCCACTCTTTTACAGTTAGATCAACCAAATGCATGCGACAATTCTACTCCATCAGCTTCTTTTCTCGCGCTTCC
The DNA here is from genome assembly GCA_037127315.1 of Ascarosepion bandense. Classification (NCBI taxonomy): domain Eukaryota; kingdom Metazoa; phylum Mollusca; class Cephalopoda; order Sepiida; family Sepiidae; genus Ascarosepion; species Ascarosepion bandense. The sequence continues at coordinate 2,136,333 of JBBBDQ010002187.1, forward strand.
CCTACATAATACTTGCTTTCCTGACGGCTACAACCTCCAAGAATTTAAATGCAAAGTCAATTCCCATCTTTTATTCACTTAACTCCAGCTTTTTCCACATCACCCCGTGTATCTTGTTTTTTTTCCTTTCTCTCTACCTTCACAACTGTCTTCACTCCTGTGTTCATATCCTTCTCTTGCCTTTTCTCTTTCACCCCCTGTAGTTGGTTCGTCTTTCTCTTCACTCTTTCTACATCACCCCGTATATCTTGTTCTTTTCCTTTCTCTCTACCTTCGTAACTGTCTTCACTCCTGTGTTCATATCCTTCTCTTGCCTTTTCTCTTTCACCCCCTGTAGCTGGTTCGTCTTTCTCTTCACTCTTTCTACATCACCCCGTGTATCTTGTTTTTTTTCCTTTCTCTCTACTTTCGTAATTGTCTTCACTCCTGTGTTCATATCCTTCTCTTGCTCTTTCTCTTTCACCCCCTGTAGTTGGTTCGTCTTTCTCTTCACTCTTTCTACATCACCCCGTGTATCTTGTTCTTTTCCTTTCTCTCTACCTTCGTAATTGTCTTCACTCCTGTGTTCATATCCTTCTCTTGCCCTTTCTTTTCACCCCCTGTAGCTGGTTCGTCTTTCTCTTCACTCTTTCTACATCACCCCGTATATCTTGTTCTTTTCCTTTCTCTCTACCTTCGCAACTGTCTTCACTCCTGTGTTCTACATGTTTCTCTTGCCCTTTCTTTTCACCCCCTGTAGCTGTTTAGTCTTTCTCTTCACTCTCCCACTGTCTAAAATTTATCCTCTCTTATGTAGGCCACTGCACATCAGTGAAAGTGCCGCCTTGCTTGGGGTGAAATGATTAAAAAAATTAATAAAGGATTCTTTCGTCTACGTTTTTCATATTCTCTTCCTTTTCATAACCTCAGCAATGGCGTTTTTAGGATTCCTTCTTTTTTCTTCAATTAATTCTCTCTTTGAGTTCTTGTTTCTTTTCGCAAGAAACCATGCCAAATGATTAAAGGAATGACCTTCTTAATCATATCATCTCAAATAGCAGCCTTAATCCATCCGGAATTTCAAACACTCTGCTATTCTCCTTGGGCTTCTCGACAAGGTAGAGCGGAGGATCTGTAATGTGATCGATACTGACTTGGCAGACCGCCTTCAATCTCTCTCTCACCGGCGCGACGTGGCTTCCCTGTGTCTCTTCTATAAATACTTCCATGGCTTCTGCTCCGATGAACTTAGATCACTGGTGCCCCCTAGGTTCGAATTTGCACGAGATACTAGATTAGCAACTAGATCCCACCCTTTTACAGTGAAACCGATAAAATGCAACCGCAACTTCTACTCCAACAGTTTCTTTTCTCGCACTTCCCGACTGTGGAATTCTCTTCCACATGACTGCTTCCCCGACGGCTACAATCTCCAGGAGTTTAAATGTAAGGTCAATAGACACCACCTAACAAACTAACTTCCATTCTTTCAAACACTCTTCCCACCCACCCAACTATCTATCACCCCGCTTCTGACATTTTTTATATCTAACCACTCTTCCTATTTACCTCCCCCTATGTAGCCCCAAGCGCAATAGTGGCAGTGGAATGCCTTGCTTGGGGTGAAATGATTAAAAAAAAAATCTATATATTTTCTGCTTATATAATATCAGGGTAGTAAAGCAACTGTCTTCACTTCTGTATTCATAACCTTCTCTTGCAACCTGATACAAAATGACCAATTGTTTCTGGATTTTTTTTAATCATATCACCCCGAGCAAGGCGGCAACGCCACTGATGTGCAGGGGGCTACGTAAGAGTGAAAAGATTGGAAAAGAGAAAGCCGGAAACCACATCCTAGACAGGGAACAAGGGATGAGCCTCTTCACCTGTACAATAGACGTGGGTGGAGTGTGAGCAGGGCGATAGTTTAGTTTATCTCCTCCAATTGAAAAAAAGAAAAAGGAGTGAAAAGATTGGAAAAGAGTTGCATTTAGGGTCACACATTATTATTTTGATTATTTCTTGAGTTTAAGAACTATGTTTTTTGTCACAAATATCAGATTTATTTGAAAATTCATAAAAAAAGAAAAATTGCTGATAGTACAAAATCTTACACAATGCTCAGACTCAGCCTAAAGAATATTTGAAATAATAAAATAATTGCGACAATTTAACAATTGCACCTAGTATATATATATATATATATATATATATATATACTAGCAGTATAGCTCGGCGTTGCTCGGGTGTAATGAAAGCTTTAAAACGAATCCATGGTCCTGGAGCTCAGACTCTTTGGACGTTGGCACGAAAGACTAAAAAGCAATAGTTGTTTCCAGTTAAAGTGAAACCGTAGACTGAAAGAAAAAAGAATGGATGTAAGTCAAATTTTGATTTCCTGGTATCGATATCAAATAAGTTTTTTTCGTCGTAAACTGAATTTTGAAGGCTAAATAAGTCCTCTGAGTAAATGGTATCATGGCTGAGACTAAGAACTACAATTATACCTACTTAGAACCAAACTCGAAGCAAAAACTAAAATAAAAGGGCTGAAAAAAAAAAAACATACAGGCAGATAAACAGACACACACACACAAACATCTTGCCATATATATATATATATATATATATATATATATATATATATATATATATATATATATTATCGATTTTCTTCACTATTGTAAGAACTGCAACCTTGAAAGTTCTGAATATCGTTTCTTATGTCTTTGTCTATGAGTGTATCAAATTTGATTAAAATCAGACCACACCTTCTATAATCCGATTTTTTCGATTATCGATTTTCGATATTTATCGGGGGTATCTCGACACAAAACCTAACTAAGAACACTCGCAGATGCTTAAAGTACAACTGTGTAAATTTTCAAGAAAATCGGTCCAGCCGTTTCGGAGTCTAAAAGTAACGGACACACACACATACACACACAAATTCGTCCACGGATCATGAATCATACTATAAATCATGGCATTTTAGTTATGAGACAAAAACCCCGTTCATAACAGGTTTAGTCTTACATGTTTTACTAATTAACCCATAGCTGAGGGAGGGGGAGGTGGATTCATACTTTTCCTAATGGTTATCTTTTGTTTTCTTAATTCTTTATTCATTTATTGTTCTCTCACTTTAATAGTTTTTTTTTCTCATATTCTATAACAATCACTAACATTTTGCAACAATGTTTTCTCGGTCTTTTCAACAAGTGCTGAGGTTTATTCTTTGTTTCCAATTTAGGGTTGGGTTCCTGGTTCCTTCTAAAGTCTTTTAATTTTCTTTCATTCCCAATAGTATCTGTTCTGTCTTAGTGACATCATCATCTTGCTTTGGGTTAACAAAAATTCAATTTCATCTTTTTCCAAGACAGGTCAGAACAGCCAGTCAAAAATGCCATGACACGTGAAAAGTGAAAATTCTAAAAATAAAATTAAAATAAATTTAAAGAAAAAAAAACTTTCTTTTCTTTCTTAAGTTTCCAAAAATCAAAATTCCTGTCCACAATTGGTTGTTGTTCATTTTATGTTAATTATCATTTTTTTTTAACAAAGGTTGACCTGTCGTAAAATCTTACCTGTCGTAAAATCTTACCTGTTGTGAAATCTTTCCTGTCGTAAAATCAACTAATAACATTTTCCTGTCTGATCTTGTCGTCGCTTTATTTCGTATCCAATAATTTAATTTTTTTTTCTTTTCAGATCGCTTCCATTGTGATGATTGCGTTGATGACGAAGTAGGCAAATTCTTGCATGGAAGAGACGATGGTATTAACTGAATGGTAATGTTGGCAATGGACGATGTCGATTTTGTTGAGCCTTTCTCTCTTGTCGTTTGACTTCTTCCTTTTCTCTTCTGGTGGCTTCGAAGGTTTTGGTTTCGACGGTCATGGAACGCCGCCAGTTGATACGGTCTCGTGCCTGTGTTTCAAACGATTTAAGATCAAGTCCAGCAGTTTTCAGTGTTGTTTTGAGTTGGTCTTTGTATTTTCAAAGAGGGCAGCCCCGTGGTCTTTTTGTTGAAGTGAGCTCACTGAATGAGACTTGACTCTTCCATTTTTGCTACAGGTCCTGAACATAGAAGACGGTGTTTAATGATCAGCGATTCGATTTTTTTAGGAAATCAAACAGTATCTTTATCTTGGAAGACGGTGTGAAGTGAAATGGATATTTCTTACTGAAAAAAAGAAATTATGGCCAGTTGCTGGAGAAAAAAAAATCTTTCTTTGCTTCTTCTTTCGATTAAGTTTCTAAAAATCAAAACTCTTGTCTATTATTGGTTGTTGTTCATTTTTATGTTTATTTTCAGTTTTTTTTCCTTCAACAAAGGTTGACCTGTCGTAAAATCTGAAACGTCGGCTTTTCAGAAAAATTTAATCTCTTTTCCTTTATGATGATTGCGTTGGTGATGAAGCTGAACAATTCTTGCATGGAAGAGACGATGGTATTAACTGCATGGTAATGTTGGATGTGCGTTGTGGTGCAGTGGATATCGGCTCGGAACGTGAAATCAGGGAGCCGAGTTCAAATTCCAGTTGAATTCAATGCATTCACTTACACGCAAACACCCTTGGGAAAGGTATTAATTCGTCTCTTCCTTCCAGTTATGGGTTAAATAACACGACAGATTGGGTTCTATAGCCTTGGTCGGCAACCAGTCTACCGCAGAAAGCAATGGCAACCTACTGCGGGATAATCTTCTGCCCAATCAGTCATGTCTCTTTCAAGACATGATCGCCCAAGCGTGTATCACGTATGGCACTTAACTGACTTTATGTTGGCGGAGGACGATGTCGAATTTGTTGAGCCTTTCTCTCTTGTCGTTTGACTTCTTCCTTTTCTCTTCTGGTGGCTTCGCAGGTTTTGGTTTCGACGGTCATGGAACGCCGCCAGTTGATACGGTCTCGTGCCTGTGTTTCAAACGATTTAAGATCAAGTCCAGCGGTTTTCAGTGTTGTTTTGAGTTGGTCCTTTTCCCCGTGATCTTTAAGATTTATTGTTGTTCTTATAATTATTGATATTACTTGCTTCTTGTTTGATACATTTAGTGTCCATAATGGTATTATCGTAATACCCTTATGGTAATTAGCATTAACCATAATGACATAATCTCTCGCACTTCCCGCCTGTAGAACTCGCTCCCATATTCTTGCTTTCCTGACGGCTACAACCTCCAGGAATTTAAATGCAATGTCAATACTCATCTATTAAGCACTTGACTCTAGTTCTTACCCCACCCCGTATATCCTTTCCTTTTTCTCCACCTTTGAAACTGTCATCACACCTGCATTCTTATCCCTCTATTGCTCCTTTCTAACTGGTTCGTCTTCCTCTTCACTCTCTTCTAATTAATTTTTTTTACACTTATGTAGCCCCCTGTACCTCAGTGGCATTACCGCCTTGCTCGGGGTGATACGATAAAAAAAATAAATAAATAATAAAAAAAAATAACGGTAACACTATTATGGACACTAAATATATCATACTTAGACAGACAGTATGGATTCCGCTTTGACAGGTCTACTACGATATGCACCCACCACGGAGTACATATACCAGACCCTCGATAATTGAATAAAATTTGACATGGCAACTTTGACTCTTCCATATTTGCTACATGTCTTGACTATCGAAGACGGTGTTTAATGATCAACGATTCGATTTTTTTAGGAAATCAAACAGTATCTTTATCTTGGAAGTTGGAAGACGGTGTGAAGTGAAATGGATATTTCTTACTGAAAAAAGAAATTATGGCCAGTTGCTGGAAAAAAAAATCTTTCTTTGCTTCTTCTTTCGATTAAGTTTCTAAAAATCAAAACCCTTGTCCATTATTGGTTGTTGTTCATTTTTATGTTAATTTTCAGTTTTTTTTTCTTCAACAAAGGTTGACCTGTCGTTACTAAGTGGACAGTTGACTCTTTCGATGGTCAGTGAGGTGTGTGTGCATATCTAAAAGCGTCAGAGATGAACGATAAACTCTATTAATGGACATCGTTCTTTATGAAAAGATTAACAGGATCAACTCAGTGGTCTTTTCTCTTAAGTGAGCTCACTGAATAAGACCTGAAGTGGAAACCTTGACTCTCCCATTCATGCGACACGTTCTGACCAACGAAGATGGTGTTTCATGATCTGCGATTCGATGCTTTCACTGTTGGCTATTTGGTGTTGGTCACATCGTAATTTCATTTGATGTTCAAGATTGATTTAAAGTTTAACAGGTTGATCAACAGCAAATCAACGCAGTAACAAGTTTAATTTTCCAGCAAGTCGAGTGCGGCTGGTCTTTTCATGTCTACTCATCTTTTGATTGCTGCTCAGCAAGCGTGGAAACTGCAAACAGGTTGTCGAGTGGCAATCAAAGACTGATGGAGGCAGCATTACGACATACACTCGACCAGTGTCAACCCTCGATGTGGATCAAAATTTGATTAGGAGGTAATGTAAGTATAAGCGACTCTCCTGCCAGAAAAACAACAAAAAAAAAACAAACAATTTTTTAAATTTTATTCAGTTCAGCATCCACGTATTTAAGTTCATTTGTTGTATATTCGGATGTGCGTTCTAGTGCAGTGGAAATAGGCTTGGAATGAAAAATCGGGGAGCCGAGTTCGAATTCTAGCTAAATTCCTTGTATTCACTTACGCGCAAACGAAAGGTATTAATCCATTTCTTCCCTCCAGTTATGGGTTAAATAACATGACAGATTGGGTTTGATAGGTTCTGAAGGATTGGTCGGCCACCAGTCTACTGCAGAAAGTAATGACAACCTACTGAGGTATATTCTTCTGCCGAGTCAGTCATGTCTCTTTCGAGACATGATCGCCCAAGAGTCTATCACTTATGGCACTTAACTGACTGAATATAATTGCATGTATTATTTCTTAATGTAGTTTTACATTCACTTACCGTGTATTACGTTCATTGCTTTTTATTCATTCCATGTATTACGCTCATAGCTTCTTATTGATTCCATGTATTACGTTCATGATACTATGTAGTATTCCATGTATTACGCTTATTGTTTCTTACTCATTCCATTTATTACGTTCATTGGTTTTATTACTTCCATGTATTACGTTGTTTTTATTGATCCCATGTATTACGTTCATTGTTTTTAGTAATTCCATGTATTACGCACATTGCATTATGCAGTATTCCATGTATTACGCTCATTCCTTCTTATTCATTTTATGTATTACGTTCATTGTTTTTATTAATTCCATGCATTAAGTTCTTTGTACTATGTAGTATTCCATGTATTACGTTCATTGTTTTTATTACTTTCATGTATTACGTCGTTTTTATTCATTCCATGTATGACATTCATTGTTTTTATTAATTCCATGTATTACGTTATTTGTGTTATTCAATATTTTTTGTGTATTACGCACATTGTATTATGTAGTATCCCACATATTACGTTCATTGAATTCTGAAGTATTCCATATATCACATTTATTGTTATTTATTCATTCTATGTATTGCGCATGTTGTTTTATGAAGTATTTCCTGTATTACGTTCAACATTTTGTTTTCATTCGATGTTTCATTGTTTTATGTAGTATTCCATGTATTACGTCCATTGTATTATGTAGTATTCTATATATTACGTTTATGGCTTTATGTACATTCCATGACGTAATCTTCCATGTATTACTTTTTAATGTAGTATTACATTCACTGTTTGATGTAGTAATCTATGTATTACGTTAATTGCTTTTTATTCATTCCGTGTATTACGTTCAGTCTATTATGTAGTATTCCATTGCCTCTTATTCATTCCATGTTTTACGTTCATTGTTTTTATTAATTCCATATATTACGTTTATTGTATTATGCAGTATTCCATGTATTACACCATTGATTTTTATTCATTCTATGTATTACGATCTTCGTTTTATGTAGTATTCCATGTATTACTCCATTCATTTGTATTCATTCCATGTATTACGATCATCGTATTATGCAGTATTCCATGTATTACGTCACTGATTTTTATTCATTCCATGTATTACGATCATCGTATTATGTAGTATTCCATGTATTACGTCATTGATTTTTATTCATTCCATGTATTACGATCATCGTATTATGTAGTATTCTATGTATTACGTCATTGATTTTTATTTATTCCATGTACAATTATTGTATTATGCAGTATTCCATGTATTGTTTTTTTTTTCAATCCTTGTATTATGTTCATGGTTTTATATTTATTCTGTGAATTATGTTCATTGTATTCTGAAGTATACCATTTATTACGTTCATTGTTTTATATTAATTTCATGTGTTTGTATTTTGGCCCATATATTTATTAAATATACGCATATTTTAAAAATATTTCTATTCTTGATTTCAGACGAATGCAGTGTCATTTTTGTCACCATCTAATTATTGTGTCGTTACAAAGCCAGACGTAACTTAATCACTTATAATAACATTCCGTTTCATCCGACTGCAAACTTTGTCAATTACCATCAACCCATGTGAATTTATAAGTTCGGCCCCGGAGCACTTGTTCGGCTGTAGAAATTACAGTCTCGTTTGCGATGTCTGTCCACTCACCGCTGAGGATGGGTGGTTATATATGCAGCTCGTTCTCACGCTTGCAAATGAATTACAGCTGGTCTGGTCACGTGCTTCTGTATTCGATAGTTAAAAGGTCATGACACTTGCATTCACTGGTGTAATAATGAATGCAAAATCTATTCTAGTATAATCTGGAGTGAGACACACGCACCCACTACCCTTATTCTTTTTTTACCATAACACTCTATGTAAGGCTGTAAAGCAACTGAGGTACAGTTGATCTGGTCACGTGCTTCTGTACTCGATAGTTAGAAATTCATCACACTGGTGTAACAGTGAATGCAAAATCTATTCTAGTATAATCTGGGGTGATATACACGCACCCACTACACTTTTTTTTACCATATCACTCTATGTAAGGCTGTAAAGCAACTGAGGTACAGTTGATCTGGTCACGTGCTTCTGTACTCGATAGTTAGAAATTCATCACACTGGTGTAACAGTGAATGCAAAATCTATTCTAGTATAATCTGGGGTGATACACACGCACCCACTACACTTTTTTTTACCATATCACTCTATGTAAGGCTGTAAAGCAACTGAGGTACAGTTGATCTGGTCACGTGCTTCTGTACTCGATAGTTAGAAATTCATCACACTGGTGTAACAGTGAATGCAAAATCTATTCTAGTATAATCTGGGGTGATATACACGCACCCACTACACTTTTTTTTACCATATCACTCTATGTAAGGCTGTAAAGCAACTGAGGTACAGTTGATCTGGTCACGTGCTTCTGTACTCGATAGTTAGAAATTCATCACACTGGTGTAACAGTGAATGCAAAATCTATTCTAGTATAATCTGGGGTGATACACACGCACCCACTACACTTTTTTTTACCATATCACTCTATGTAAGGCTGTAAAGCAACTGAGGTACAGTTGATCTGGTCACGTGCTTCTGTACTCGATAGTTAGAAATTCATCACACTGGTGTAACAGTGAATGCAAAATCTATTCTAGTATAATCTGGGGTGATATACACGCACCCACTACACTTTTTTTTACCATATCACTCTATGTAAGGCTGTAAAGCAACTGAGGTACAGTTGATCTGGTCACGTGCTTCTGTACTCGATAGTTAGAAATTCATCACACTGGTGTAACAGTGAATGCAAAATCTATTCTAGTATAATCTGGAGTGAGGCACACGCACCCACTACACTTTTTTTTACCATATCACTCTATGTAAGGCAGTAAAGCCACTAAGACACAAAAGTTTACTGAGTGTGAAAGAATAAGGGTAAGAAAAACGTGAAACATAGTCAAAGAGCAAGAGCAATAGAAGTTTAATCAAGAAGATAGAAGATAATGACCTACAAGTTGAGTAAATGTGCCCAATATCGGGAATAGAGCATATGGATATGAAAATATGAAAGTGGACACTGTGGTCAATTGAGATTAATATCGAATGGTGATAGTCTGTTTCACGCTTGAAACTGAACGTCGACGTTCGGTGTTGACCTCAGGGTTTACTTATACAAGGTCAGTCAGTCAGTTAAGTGCCATGTGTGATACACGCTTGGGCGATCATGTCTCGAAAGAGACATGACTGACTGGGCAGAAGATTATCCCGCAGTAGGTTGCCATTGCTTTCTGCGGTAGACTGGTTGCCAGCCAAGGCTATAGAACACAATCTGTCCCGTTAATCGACTCATAGCTAGAGGAGGAAGAGATGTATTATATTATTAAGTAGTAATTAGTGGGGTATCAGTTTATTACTTCATAACAATAGAAAACCGATCCCCCATTTTTTACCCAGTAGAAGCCTTAATCATGTTTCTAACTATTATATTCAGTCAGTCAGTTAAGTGCCATACGTGATACACGCTTGGGCGATCATGTCTCGAAAGAAACATGACTGACTGGGCAGAAGATTATCCCGCAGTAGGTTGCCATTGCTTTCTGCGGTAGACTGGTTTCCAGCCAAGGCTATAGAGCCCAATCTGTCCTGTTATTTAACCCATAACTGGAAGGAAGAGACAGATTAATACCTTTCCCAAGGGTATTTGCGTGTAAGTGAATGCAATGAATTCAACTGGATTTCTCGTTCCGTGTCGATATCCACTGCGCCACAACGCACATCCTAATAATAACGACGAGGATGAGATTCGAACTCACGCGGGGAGACCCCAATGGATTAGCAGTCCATCTTCTTGACCACTCGGCCACCTATGCAGGGTACGATGGGTAAATTGTTGCAATTTTATATTTTAAATTTTGCGCCGAAGCGGTGTTTTTTTATTTTATTCTGTCGACTGCACAGTACAGAATGGTCATTTAGTCACCGTCTGTGAGAAAAAGGGCACCATAACGCACTTCAGCAAGGAGACCATCCAAAAGAGTTGCAAGAGATGCTGAAGTTGTCTGGAGACCGTGGTTGGAGTCAATGCCGATTTTATTGAATAAATTTACTCTTTAGTATTTCAAGATATTTTTTGTGTAATGTTTGCAAATATATCTGTTCAAATGAAATGTCAGGGTTATTTTCATTTTTGCATAATTTAGGTGACAAGCAGAGGGTATGAATCATAAAAAGCCAAGAAAAATAGATGAAAACAGCTATTTGATAAGTTTGGAGTAAGCAAAAGACAGAAAGCTGTGGAGAGCCATTCACACATGACACATGACACATTGAAATGGAGAAATTACTTCACAGGTGTGGGGAAAATAAATGGAGGAACAAAAGCCACAAAGACAAAATGCTGGTCATAAAATAGTAAGTATTGCTGAAAGCAACGAAAGACAGGAGGCTGTGGAGAGCCATTTTAGTCCATCGCACATTGAAATGGAAAAATTACTTGACGGGTTTGAACGAATGGATAAAGAACAAGGGCGACAAAGACAAAATGCTAGTTATAAAGGAGCAAGCATTGTTGATAGTAACGAAAAGGAAGTTGTGGATGGTCATGATCGCCCATGACACATTGAAATAGAGAAAGAACTTACTTGACAAGTTTCAGCAAATAGTTGGAGAAACATGAACCACAAAGATAAAATGTACGTAATAAAGGAGTAAGTATTGTATAGATAACAAAAGACAGAAGGCTGTGGAGAACCACAAACGCCGACATCCTGAACGAACATGGGACACGCGCGGTCAGATATTTTTGAGCAGTCATCATCACCTCGTTGCTAAAAAAGTACTCTGTTATTGCTACGTTATTTGTCATAGGCCTTCAGGATATACACGATCATGTCTCTCCACAACTTCTTTTTTTGATCTGTGAGTTACCATTTTTTTTTGTTTTTGAAAGATAGTGGATTCGTTTCCCGTTTCTTTCTTCACAGTTTAAAACTCATCCTTTTCATTTTCTTACACAATTTATCATTTAAAACTAGAAATCCTAGTTTTCTTTTTCTTCTATGTACCTATGTAAGCCATGATCGCCTACGTCCTTTCAGGACGTAGGCGATCATGGCTTTCCACGTCTCCCTATCCATGGTGGCTCTTAGTACGCTTTCTCCTGTTGCACCACCCAAACCCTGCTCTTCCGTCCACTAGCTCAAGACCATAAATCAAGAATATAAATGTATAGAAACTAGAATGGCCACAAAATGAGGGATCAATTTATATATTGATTATAATGTAGAATGGATCCCCCACTTTGTATCCACATTATAATTTCTTATAAACTGTTGGCATATATCTTCTACTTCTTCTATGTGCCTTGTCCTTTCAGGACGTAGGCGATCATGGCCTTCCAAGTCTCCCTATCCCTGGTGGCTCTTAGCACGCTTTTTCCTGTAACATCTCGCAACCCCCGTTCTGTCATCCACCTGCTCAGGCCTTTCAAATATGTTATCCACTGCTTTCCCCTGTCTCTTTTTCCCTCTATCTGGCCTGTCAGTATCAGATTCTCCAAGCCCTCCTTCCTCATTGCATGTCCCAGGAACTTCAGTTGTCTCTTCCTGATGCTCATTATTAATTTCCTTTTCGTTTCCATCCTTTCCAACACCTTATCATTGCTCACATGCTTGATCCATGATATCCGCAGCATCCTTCTGTAGAACCACATTTCAATTGCTTCAAGTTTTTCCTTCATCTTCGATGATATTGTTCAACATTCCCTGCCATATTGAAGAACTGACATCACATAGTACTTTCTTCTTTATTTTTAGTGAAAGTTTCCTGTGTCTTAATACTTTACTCAGCTTCTTGAACGCTCCTTCCCCATGCCAATTCGCGTTCGGATCTCTGTGTCGCACTTTCCATCTCCTGTTGAAACGCTTCCTAGTTATTTGAATTTTTCTACCTGCTTGATTTTAGTGCCCCTCCTACGTGTATTTGGCAGTTTGGATTGCTTTCGAGCCCAGTCTATCCTACTATTTAATCTGTAGTTGGTGTGAGAAGAGATGAATTTATTTTTTCAGTTTCCGTCACACGAGCTACACAATGTCTACTATACAGGGCCCCCCAATAGTCACCAAGCGTTCTGAAAGTTTAATACCGTGTTTGTTTATTAACTTTTTTTCATTCTATTTTAAGGTGTTTTATAAAAGAGGTTTTGAAAATTCATCGAACAAAAATACTCGACTGAAAATTGTGAAATCTTTCTACCAAAACCAAGGATTCGAACTCAACGCGCATATGGTCGCCATTATGGTGTGAAGGATTATCCAAAGCATATATGGGTCATTTAATGCTGAAATCTAAAAATTTTGTACACAATTTTATGCCTTCGACTAGAGATATTTTGTACATAATTTTATTCTACCTGGGCAAACGTATATTTTTTCGATATATAGTTTGTAAATGATAAAATGTATTGTTGATAATTTTACTATAGAAATGTCTGTTTATACTTTAATGCTGTATTGATTGTAATTTTGCTATAAAAATGTCCTACAACTGATCATTTTGCTACAATTTGCCTTGTTTTTTCTCTCTAAATCTCTCCAAGTCTGTTTTTATAATTACTTCGGTTAATAGGAGTGACTAATGATGTCATCACATATTACTTTAAGACTTTGTTTGAATGTAGTTTAAGGAGTTAAAAGCTAAGGAAAGGGTATTACCTGTAAAAAATTTAAAATTTATTGACTTAAAAATATATATATATATTGAAATTTGTAATCTATGAAATAGGAACCACATTTTACAAATTTCTAAGTTTAAATTTTTTTTACATTTAAAAAAATCATTTGTTTGAGGATATTAGTTTTGTCTTGTGTGTTGGGGTGTATCAATTTATAACAAATTTAAATAAAGAAGTTGTGCCCTGTTAAATTTTATAAAATTTAATAATGTTTTTAATAGTGCAAAAAGTTTTGAAAAAACGTTACTGCTGAACAGTTTCTATTGTACAATTTTACTGACTTTACATATCAATCAATACATTTATTAAAAGAGAAAGTAACTTAGAATAAAAATTCTTCAGAGTGCCCCTATTGAATCTTATCAAAGTATAAATTTGCACCCTAGATTTTTTTCTAATATCTCCATTCCTAAATGAATTCTCACTTTTACAAGTTAAGATCTTAGAAACTTTTCCCTCAAACTGATTCCCAATCCATTTAATAGCAAGCAAATATCTCCCAGAACTTACATCCTGGCATAAAATAACACCAGACAGATTGACATGCTGTTAAAACCAATCAATTAATCAATCGATCTCTAATATTTTTAATTTGTCAATCGCCAATGAGGGGACCGTTTTCAAAAAAAAAATTTACAGTTGCAATTATAACCGTTATCGTCTAACTTACCATTTGATTTTTATATAATAATTACAATACCTAATCTCAGAAAATAGACAAATATTAAAATATCTTTTACTAGGTAATTTTGGTGTAGCTATAGGTCATGAGAAATCGGGGAACCGAGTTCGAATTCCAGCTGAATTCATTGCATTCACTTACGCGCAAATAACCTTGGGAAAGGTATTAATCCGTCTCTTCCTTCTAGTTATGGGTTAAATAACAGGACAGATTGGGTTCTATAGCCTTGGTCGGCAACCAGTCTACCGCAGAAAACAATGGCAACCTACTGCGGGATAATCTTCTGCCCAATCAGTCATGTCTCTTTCGAGACATGATCGCCCAAGCGTGTGTCACGTATGGCACTTAACTGACTGATAGGTCATTTTAACGGCATTTTTATTAAAAAATTAAATGCAACGTAAAATCTTCAGGCGAGTGGCAAAGCTTTTGCCATATTTTGTTTTTACTTCGAAGGTGAAACGGCAGCATGCTTTAGTATATATAATTTTTTACTTTACTTGGTTTAGGTTTCCTAAAATTTTAATCAACCGAACAAATCCTCAAAATGAACTATAAAATTAATACACTCTCTAAAGAGAAGGTCTTAACATAAAATGTGTGTTTTTCTGGACTAGAACCCCTGAAGCCGGATTCAGATTCGTCACTGATGACACCATTGGCTCGTCTAGTAGATTCACCATTGACGCCATCCAGAATCATAGTTCGAACTTATCGAATCGCGAAGATGTTAAAATGATCTAGATAAAGTAGAACCGAAATCGCTTTTCCGTTTAGAAAAATATGCATATATACACATAAAATATGAATTTTTATTGTGCGAAAATATTTTTTATAACGGTTTTATTCGTTTCAACCCAAGTGAGGCAACCAAGCCACTAAGATGCAAACGGTTACTGACTTGGAAATGATATGAGAAAAAAAGGCAAATGTGCCTTGATAAAATCCAACAGGGAATAGAACGCAGAGGTCAAGATAAGTTTTCCTTTCGTCTTTATATGCGCACACACACACACACACACACACACACGTATATGTATACATATAATGGATTCCTAATCCATTTAACAAGCAGCTGCAGACAAGTTACTGTCAAAATGAATAAAATCACCGAAAAAACATTAAATTTGATAAAATTTATTTGAAAAATTCTTTTAGGAAAGAAGAAAAAGAAAATATAAAAATTTAAAAAAAAAGAGGAAGAGAAAGAAAATGAAATAAAGAAAAAAAAACAAGAGAAGCACAGAGTAGATAGACTAAACTCTCGCCCGGTTCACACTCCACCCTCGTCTATTGTACAGGTGTAGAGGCTTATCCCTTGTTCCCTGTTTAGGACGTGGTTTCCGGCTTTCTCTTTTCCAATCTTTTCACTTTTCTTTATTTTTCTTTTTCTTTTTCTTTTTTCTCTTTCTTTTTTTTTTCTATTGGAGTAGATAGACTAAACTATCGCCCGGTTCACACTCCATTCACGACTATTGTACAGGTGTAGAGGCTTATCCCTTGTTCCCTGTTTAGGATGTGGTTTCCGGTTTTCTCTTTTCCAAATCTTTTCAATCCTACGTAGCCCCCTGCACATCAGTGGCGTTACCGCCTTGCTCGGGGTGATATGATGAAAAAAAAAAAAAGATATCTAATACCGTTCCAGCCATATTGCACAGTTTACTTCTTGAACCTGATTTGTTAAACAGACTCCCAAGAGAATGCTTCCTCGATCACTATAATCTTAAACTTAATCAAATCTACAATTATATATATTGTTGGTATTTTTGCCATAATGTATTTTTATACTTTCTTTGATTTTTGTTTAGTAGTTCATTATTTTTCCTATCTGGGACCCTAACACCCCGCCCCATCAGAGTGCTTCGAGGTGGATGTAGTTTATCGCCATACTCAGGATGTTTGAAAGTAAAGGTTGGGAAAGTAATCTTCCACGAAATAACATACGACGTTCGGTTATAAACGAAGGAACAGCAAGGGAGTGTATCGAATGTCCGGACGCATTCTCCGGAACTGACAATCCCCGAATTATTCCTACGCGGATATCCCAAAGAAACAAATTTATGTCCACAAACCTCAGACTCTCGAGCAAATGAAGAACAACATTCAAACAGACATCGAATCAAAAGATTCTGAAACACTGAAGACTGTGATAGAAAAAATGCCTTAGAAATGTCAGTCAGTCAGTTAAGCAGCATACGTGATACACACTTGGGCGATCATGTCTCGAAAAAGACATGAGTGACTTGGCAGAAGATTATCACGCAGTAGGCTACCATTGCTTTCTGCAGTAGACTGGTTGCCAGCTAAGGCTATAGAACCCAATCTGTCCTGTTATTTGACTCATATCTAGGAGAAGAGATGTATTATATTTTTAATTTGTAATTAGGGGGGATCAGTTTATTACTTCATAACAATAGAAAACCGATCCCCCACTTTATGTCAATTAGAAGCTTTACTTGTTTCCAACTATTATACTTAGTTAAGTGCCTTACGTGATACACGCTTGGGCGATCATGTCTCGGAAAAGACATGAGTGACTGGGCAGAAGATTATCCCGCAGTAGGTTGCCATTGCTTTCTGCAGTAGATTGGTTGCCACCCAAGGCTATAGAACCCAATCTGTCCTGTTATTTGACTCATAGCTAGAGAGGGAAGAGATGTATTATATTATTAAGTAGTAATTAGTAGGGGATCAGTTTATTACTTGATAACAATAGAAAACCGATCCCCCATTTTTTACCCAGTAGAAGACTTAATCATGTTTCTAACTATTATATTTAGTCAGTTAAGTGCCATACGTGATAGACAATTTGGGTGATCATGTCTCGAAAGAGACATGACTGACTGGGCAGAAGATTATCCCGCAGTAGGTTGCCATTGCTTTCTGCGGTAGACTGGTTGCCAGCCAAAGCTATAAAACCCAATCTACTCTTTATTATTCTTATTTATTTATTTATTTATGTACAGTGTCCCTTCAGGACGTAGGCGATCATGGACTTCCACTTTCCCCTGTCTTTTGTCGCTCTTAAAAAATTTAAACCTACAAAGGGCGGAAGAACTCTCAATGAGTCAACGGCCAGCTAACTAGAGGTGGTGTCTCAATAAATCACCGTGGAGAAGGCAACGGGATACCACTCCACTATCTACCCCCCGCTCAATCATGGTTATCTACGAAAAATGTATTAAAGCCAACTGCGTGTAGGGGGTTGTTTCCCAAGGAAACAACATGGGCAACAGGTGCCACCTGACCGTCATCCGGCGACTGTTAGCACCAACGGCGTAAAGGGGACATTCTACTCCAAAATTTGTCCCTCGCCCGGCAAAGAGCGACATGAGCAACAGGTGTCTCAGGACCGTTACCCTGCGACTGTGCGCATCAAAGAAAAAATTACTTTTGGAACATGGAACGTCAGGACACTTAACAACTGTGGACAACTAGAGAATGTCAAGCAGGAGATAGACAGACTGAAGATCAATATCCTAGGCATATGTGAAACCATATGGCCTAGCAATGGAAATCTCAGTAGCGACACTCACAGGATAATTTATGCAGGAGGCAAAAACAACGAAAAGGGGGTCGGTTTAATACTAAACAAAGAAGTAAAGAAATGCGTTCTTGGTTACTGTCAGCTTTCAGAGAGAGTCCTCTTGGTTAAACTATTGTTGGCATCAATTACATTACTGATTCTTCGTTAGGTTTTGTCAAAAAGCCCGAGATGAATAGTAGGGGCAGCCGACCATATGTGGCAGCAGTATTCAATGCACGGGCGGATGGTAGATTTATATATATATATGTGCAAGATGGATTTAGACGAGAAAAACATCTTAGCCCTATAAAGGGAACCAACCTTCCAAGAAGCAGATTTAGCTATGCATTCAATGTAGTCATTCCACTTAAGGTCAGCTGATAGATTTAGGCCCAGGAGGAGCAGGGTTTTGCTTTCGGGGAGACTAGCCTGATCCATGCTGATGGGGTAGAAGCAGTTTTCTATATTGGTTAAAGGATAGCAGCTTCGTTTTGGAAGCATCAAATTAATGTTTAGCAAGTTTGTCTTGGTAGATTAATTACGACTGACTAGTGACTTTGATCTTCACTGGGTGGCCCATTCTACGGGGCTTGAGCCACATTTAAGCTACGATTAGATAGAGAGAATTTCGACGTTGTGTAATTGCTTTCAAGCTTATCTCGTAAAAAGAATTATAACTGAGTAGTGAAATCGATCCGCACTGGTTGTCTCATAACTTATGACCTCGTACCACACATAATCACTATATATATATATATATATATATATATATATATATATATATATATATATATATATATATATATATATATATATATATATATATATATATATATATATATATATATATATCCTTTTGTTATCTATACAATACTTACTCCTTTATTACGTACATTTTATCTTTGTGGTTATAACGGTCATGTCACGTTGGATACACGGGTTCCCGCTCGATCACCGAAGTTAAGCAACGTTGAGCCTGGTCAGTACTTAGGTGGGTGACCACTTGGGAATACCAGGTGCTGTTAGCATTCACGGATGTGCGTTGGGGTGCGGTGGATGTCGGCTTGGAGGGGGAAATCGGTGAGCCGAGTTCCAATTTCAGTCGAGCACGCTGCATTCACTTGCGCACTGGTACCCTTGGGAAAGGTATTAATCCGTTCGTTCCCTCCAATTATGGGTTAAATAATTGAGGTCTGCTGTTCATGCGATCTGTGGCAGTCATCTGCACCAATTGTTTGTTATCAGCAGTTCCAAGAAGTGTGGATGGTACTACACAATGCCTTCACCACTATAAACAAATCTCTGTGTGGTTGTCTTGCTGGAAAAAGGTTGGACCCTCATACGTTGAACGCGACGGGAGAATCCATTATATATATATATATATATAAATTTATTTATAAATGGAACTTTGTGTGTGTAAGTTACCTATAGACTCCAAAACGGCTGAACCGATTTTCTTGAAAATTTACACAGTAGTACTATAAACGTCTATGAGTGTTCTTAGCTAGGTTTTGTGTCGAGATACACCCGATAAATATCGATAATCGAAAAAAATCGGGTTATAGAAGCAGTAGTCTGATTATAATCCAATTTTATACACTCATAGACAAAGACATAAGAAACGATATTCAGAAGTTTCAAGGTTGCATTTCTTACAATAGTGTAAAGAATTTGATATCGATACCAGAAAATCAAAATTTGACTTACCTCGATTCATTTTTCTTTCAGTCTACGGTTTCGCTTTAACTGGAAATAAATATTGCTTTTTAGTCTTTCGTGCCAACGTCCAAATGGTCTGAGCTCCAGGACCATGGATTAGTTTTAAAGCTTTCATTACACCAGAGCAACGCCGGGCTATACCGCTAGTATATATTAAACATATTCTGTAAAAAAAAATTTGGCGTGCATAGGGAACAGTCACAAACAGACTCACAGATTGCTTTATATATATATATATATATATATATATATATAAACAACCAGGAATAGTGGTTGTTCTTACGAGAAAAACTGGTAAAGAAGCAAAAGTGTGAGAAGCAGTGAATCTCGATATGTCAAATCACAAGTTTATTCATCTGAAGAGAGTCAACATTAGAGTCGAAACACGTGTAGCCACACAAATACCATTATGGACACTTAATATATCATACAAAATCAAGTAATATCAATAATACTAGCAACAATAAATCTGCACTTTAAACAAAACGTTCACGGTTTCTCGCACTTTTTCTTTATATATATATATATATATATATTATATATATATATTCTAAACATTGTTAAATATAACAGACAATGTTAAATATTAACAGACAATGAATGTCTATTATGTTTAATCATAAGGTATTCTAAACACCGTATTTTGGCTTTAATTTCAGGTGAAAATAAAGACACCTGAAAATTTGTCCAACATTTATATATTTTTTCTTGGTGTTGGGATCATGTAGCTTAAATTTAATGTAAATTTAAATTTAATTTCACCTGAAATTAAAGCAAAAATACGATGTTTAGAACGGCTCATGATTAAACATAATAAACATTCATTGTCTGTTATATTTAACAGTATATGTTTAGAAAATTATCTGCTCGGTACTCTCTCTCTCTCTCTATATATATATATATATATAGGTACCTCCCTGAAATCGCTAAAAAAACAGAGAGCATATTATGAATAAAAAAAGGTCCCAAACTTAATAAAAACTTTGTCCATCAAAATATGTCGATTATTATTAAGAGAAAAAATCAAATTATTTTTAAAGATTTTTTAATCCTTTCTAACCTTTTCGAAATTTTGGCAGAAAATCTTGTTTTGATTTGAGTTAGCGGGTAACCAAAACGTCTACGACTCTTTTACAATGGAAAAGTAAAGATGACATCTCTCACTTTTTCCCGGTGACAAACACATTAATTAGGCAATTCTCGCAAAAATCAAATAATTATAGTATTTTAATGAAACTTTTAGTACTCATTCACAAATGAATGAAATTATTTTTGAAATGATTATTTTTTTTAAATCTTAGTAAAAAATATTTTTTTACCTCTGTTAACTCCCCGCCACGTAAATCCATGAAATTTTAATAAATTTCAATTTGTAACTGTCTATAATTTAAACGCAGGACTCATTGGGGAATATAAATCATCCATTTTTTTTTTTATTTTGCCTCTGTATTCGAAAATCTGTTCTGAATACTAAAATAAAAAAGCAATAAAACACTGATATTATTTAATTTTATAACTTTTGAATTGCTTGAATAAATAATAAAAATTAAGGACATTATAGTCTGTATAGAAATTATTATGGAGTCGCCAACTGGGTACCCCGTGACTGGATGAAAAACAACCAATCACGGGCTACCTTTTTAGATTTTCAACAAACTCCCCACGTGAGCGGGTTTTACAAACTCCCTTCCCCTTTTGCTTGTTGGGACCTTACAGGCAAGACGTCCCCGTCTACTCTTCGTCATCTAGACCCAGGATACGTGAGGAGATTTGACAGCAACTGAAGCACAGAAGTCATGGCTCTATTTCTTCAACCCAGCCAAAACGACACAGGAAATATAAACTGTTAAATGGACGCATCTTTCAGATAAGTTCCGCAAACCCGACTGTTTGCAAGAGACTATCCTTTCTTCTTTTTCTCTCTTTTCTTGTAAATACAAGTTTATAACATTTTCATCTGTGCTGTGTTCCTTTCTTCTCGCCGGCGTCACAATATTTGTTACCAATTAAAATTGGGAAATTCCCAATATCTGAAGAAAAAAGATTTTTACGATTGCTAATAAAATTAAAAACATTTTTTTCATATTTTTTGTTATTATAGTAATTTATAAAATATCAAAAATATTTTTTAAAATCTTCAAAGATTTGTACCCGTTAGATTTTTTAGTTAAGAATTGATGATTATATTGCCTATCGAAAATTGAAAAGTTTAATAAAAAACGTTTTACCTTGATATTTTTAAAATAATTAGATTTGTGTGTGTGTGTGTGTGTGTGTGTGTGTGTAAAAATGTTCATTTTTAATAAGTACGATGTTCCGTAGGGGACATATTGATTTTAGAAGTTAACAAGTGTTGTAGATATAAAGAAATAACAATAAACCACAGTATTTTCTTATGTTTATTGTATTGGCTTACAATGAAATAAAAAAACAGGTGTAAACATTTGAGTAAGTATTAATAAAATGAAAAGTACTATAAAAATTTAATAACTTTAACTTATCATAACAACCATGCGAATAATTCGTATTATTAAAGAATAAAATGAAAAATAAAATATTAAAAAATATAAATTAATAGTAAACCATAACATTTCATGAATTTTCATAAAATAATAATAATTAAAACACTATAAAATTTTAGGAATTACCAAGTTACTATTAAATTTAAAGCTATTAAATATTTAAATTAATTTAAGAAAAGTTTACATTATTTTAAAAGAAAATTCATTTTTTCAGAAACTATATTCAAACGTAAGCTAATGCAACTAAAATTCAATAAAATATTAGATTGCTGAAAATATTAGTTTTTTTAAATTAATAGGTAGATATCATTCAAAGGTCACGATTTTTAAGGGTTGTTCCTTTTTTAAAAAAATGGTTATATTCACAGTCAACAAATTATGTTTATTTTGACGAACCATACTTAGCCTGTCAGTCATCAGGCTGTCAACTCGTCAATTAGCACTTCATAAATATCTTATCTCCGTGACTAAGAAATACCCTTTTTTCTTAATTCTATGCCGTAAACAAGTAATATTTGTTTAAAATCAGATTAATTTTAATTTTCATTTGCTATTTTTTTTCAAAATTAACAAGTCACAGAAGCATATTTTTTGCAATCTGGAAATAGTAAATTTTACCATTTAGCTTTTAATTAAAACTAAAATAAAAGTTTCAAGGAAACTTTTTCAATTTTAAAATTCAGTTTAAAAAAGTTAGATATCGAAATACTAGTGGCGCACCTAATATATATATATATAGAGAGAGAGAGAAAGACAGAGAGACAGAAAGAGAGACAGCTTCGCCGTTATTATCAATAGAGTTATATCCATGTTCAGTGATGACCGTTAACACATCGGTGGTAGAAAGAGCGAAATAGACGCCATATTGTTTGTCCCGGATAAAGAATATGCGTTGATTCGAATCTTGGATACTTTTTTAAAACTTTTTCTGAGACTACAGGGCGACAGTTTGAAGTGTCAGGAGATTCTCTAGAGCTCTTAAAACGGAAACTACAGAGGAGGACTTGTAACAAGTTGGAAAACAGGAAGCAGTGAAGCAATTGTTGTAAAATTTGGAGAAAACTGGAGCCATATTGAGAGCAAATTTATTTAGCAGATCCCGTCACTTCCGCTTGCCTTGTGTCAGTCTAGTTTGGTAATGATTGTTTTGATGTTGACATCTATACGGCATTTTTCTCCATTTCTACCAATGATGATCATAAGTTCTATTCTCTTGAAGTTGATGGCTTCTCCATTTTTTTCGCTTTCTTTTACTACAAGAACTAGCAGTATAACCCGGCGTTGCTCGGGTGTAATGAAAGCTTTAAAACTAATCCATGGTCCTGGAGCTCAGACTCTTTGGATGTTGGCACGAAAGACTAAAAAGCAATAGTTGTTTCCAGTTAAAGTGAAACCGTAGACTGAAAGAAAAATGAATGGATCTAAGTCAAATTTTGATTTCCTGGTATCGATATCGAATAAGTTTTTTTCGTCGTAAACTGAATTTTGAAGGCTAAATAAGTCCTCTGAGTAAATGGTATCATGGCTGAGACTAAGAACTACAATTATACCTACTTAGAGCCAAAGCCGAAGCAAAAACTAAAATAAAAGGGCTGAAAAACTGATTTTGATCAGACCCGGTAGGAGATCGGGGTATCGATTTTCAATATCGGAGTTAAATAAGTCATCCAAGGATAGAACTGTAACCTTGAAACTTCTGAATATCGTTTCTTATGTTTTTGTCTATGAGTATCAAATTTGATTAAAATCGGACCACTCCTTCTATAACCCG
Source organism: Ascarosepion bandense (assembly GCA_037127315.1). Lineage (NCBI taxonomy): Eukaryota > Metazoa > Mollusca > Cephalopoda > Sepiida > Sepiidae > Ascarosepion > Ascarosepion bandense. Next base: position 2,160,177 of record JBBBDQ010002187.1, read on the forward strand.
ATTTTTTAGATTATCGATATTTATCTGGTGTACCTCGACAAAAAACTAGCTAAGAACACTCGCAGACGCTTATAGTACAAGTGTGTAAATTTTCAAGAAAATCGGTTTAGGCGTTTTGTAGTAACGGACACACACACACACACACACACACACACACACACACACACAGACAAAGTTCCATTTATAAATAAGTTTAGATAAATTTGATATTCATAAGTATTTTTTTATAAAAATCTGGATGGTACGCGATTTCTGGGACACCCTGTGTAACAGGAAAAAACCAGACCATAGGTAGGAGCAATATTCAAACCATGAGTGGATTGTAGACTTATAAATATGTAAGATAGATTTTGGTGATAAAAATTATTTTGCACGGGGAACAACTTTAATAGCCATTTGAGAATGTGTGTGGAGATTTCGTAGTTGATTTTGTTCAGGTTAGGTTTCAAGTGTTTTATGTATATGGCTTCGAATATTTTTAGTTTTTGTTTATTGTTTTCGTGTTTAAATATGGTTGTGTTTTCGACGGGGATTTCGCGGAATTGTGTATGTGGCCTGGTATGTTGTTTTAAATGTCTAAAGATGTTAGAATTGTCGTTTAAATGTAGTGTCAAGCGTCGTGAGAGCGAGTTTGTAGTGCGACCAACATAAATATTGTTTAATCTATTGGAGATACAATCTCCCAAAGGGCACTTGAATTTGTAGACTACGTTGTTTTTTTGTTTTTTCAAATCGCTAACCGGGGGAGAAAAATTTGATTTTCTTTCCTCTTTCAATGATAATGCTATAAAGGTTATCAGAGGATATGAAAAAATTTTATATAAAATAAATAGACAAAACTTGTCTATATTATTTAATGAAACATGCATCCATATATATATATATATATATATATAGGAGAAACTATATATATATATATATAGGAAAAACTACGAATAAGTTGTAAGTTTAAAAATGTACTTTTTGACAGTATTTATTTATTTCTATTATTATATATAAGACAGTATACGTGGATCATCATTTATATATATATATATATATATATATATATATATATATATATATATATATATATATATATATATAATGTTTTAGAACATGTACATAATTTGTGCGTTGTGGTGCAGTGGATATCGGCTCGGAACGAGAAATCGGGGAGCCGAGTTTGAATTCCAGTGGAATTCATTGCATTCACTTACGCGCAAATACCCTTGGGAAAGGTAATAATCCGTCTCTTCCTACCAGTTATGGGTTAAATAACAGGACAGATTGGGTTCTAAAGCCTTGGCTGGCAACCTGTCTACCGCAGAAAGCAATGGCAACCTACTGCAGGATAATCTTCTGCCCAGGGTTTAGGCGTTTTGGAGTAACGGACACACACACACGAGACATGATCGCCCAAGCGTCTTTCACGTATGGCACTTAACTGACTGACTGACATAATTTTTTCCATATATATCCTCTACAATCATATGTTTGTTTCAACGTTGGGTGTCCTACCTTTCGTAAGGAGGAATAAGCAAGAACTGGAATCATCCGCTGTTTGTATTTGGTTCATTGTTGTTGTGGGGTTGGTTGGGGTTATTGATAATGAAGGGAATGTGTCTTCCATGTTGACCGTTAAACTTTTGAAGAACTTGATGTGTAAGTGCTAAATTGTTGATTAATGGCATTATCTATTGGAATGTACGTTTTTATCGGTCGGGTATATCTTTTGGTTAGAATTTCGAAGAACGCGGTGTGTGGAAGGGTTTGATTACTTGGTCAGTTTTGTGTGTTTGTGTGGGGTTTTTTTGTGATTGGGGAACTTACCTTGTTTGTTGACCTTAAGAATTTTTTAGGACTGCGTTGTGGTTGGCTAGTGTTTGATTAATTGGCGTCTGTTGTTACCAGGCAGATGTTTTTTTATTATTTTAGCGGGAAAGGGATTTTTTTTTTATTCCAGTTTGGAATATTATTGTATTTAGGCGAAGTTATTTCCAAAAAATCTAAACTTGTATTTTTTAGGAAGTAAATGCAAATTTGTATTTTATCAGTTTTTTATATAAAGTTGTATATTTAATCTTAATTTTGAGTTTTTTTTAGAAATATCACTCACTAAGAATTTAATGTCGGTACCTCCACTCATTTTCGGTACTCAACATTTAAAGTGAATTTTTAAAACTAAAAGTTTTTTTTATCTTTTATTTTAGCTTAAATTAAAAGCTAATTGATTAAATTTACTCTTTCCAGTAACAAAATATTCTGGTGTATTTCAAATAGGAATTATATTGATTAGAATCTCAACATTTTTAAAGTTTTCAAATGGTATCAATGTTTACGTCTATTTTGACAGGTTGACAAGTTTGTTAACAAAAGTTAATACTCGGGTTTTAAAATCTTGCAAACATAAAATATACATCTTATTTTTCGAAAATCAGCAAATTTAAAGTTAAATTAGTGTGATTTGAAACAAGTATTACTTCTTTATATTATGAAATTTAGAATTAAAATATTTCTTAATCATTAGGCACTGATCTTTCAGACCTTTGAGGTAAGTGATGTCAGCCAGATGTAGTGACAAGATAAGTATGATTGACGAGAATTTATATAAATTCACGAAATTTAAGTGAAATTTTCGTAAATTGAAACATTTGATCTTTTAAAGTCGCTTGGACATTTCATAGTTTTAAGAAACAGACAATTTAACATAAAAAAAATTTAAAAACTATTTTTAAAATCTTTGTGCGAAATGATTTGTATTAGGCTTTTTAATTTTTGATTAGTAAATATAGTCTTTACTTAAAAACTTACTAACCAAATACAAACAGTGACTGGAATTTAAAATATGTTTAATACTTTATAAATCATCATGATTAACAAGAAAAAAATGAAAACAATTCTTGTAAAAATACATTATTTATCTAAAATGCTTCTTGTATTTTTTCAGAATATGATATCCTTAGTATATATTCTTTATAAAAGTAATTAAAAACTTATTTACATTAAAAACGGCGTAGTTTTAATGCATGTTTTATTTTACTATTCAGAACAGATTTTCGGATACACAGCTATTTCCTAAAAAAAATTGAGTATTTACATTCCCCAAGGAGACCTGCATTTAACTAATAAAACAAAGTTTGTAGTCAATACTGAATTTTTAAAAAGGTCATGAAACTAATTTGAAGAAGGATAACATAAAAAATATTTTTATCAAGATTTTCCAAAAATAATAATTGCAAAAGTAATTTTATTCATTCGTGAATAAGTCGTGAAAAACTATTATTTGATTTTTTTGAAGAATTTTCAATTTAAACAACCTCTCTGAAGATGGCTCATGTGAGCGGAAAGCTTAGAAGAAAACCAATAAATAATTATCCAAATGTTGGAGAATTTTTGTCTTTATTTTCAACTGAAATTAAAGCAAAAATACGACGTTTAGAACGGCTCATGATTAAACATAATAGACATTCATTGTCTCTTATATTTAACAGCAGATGTTTAGAATATATATATATGGTTAAATAAAATAAAGACAAGAGGAAAACTGTATTTCAAATCGCTTACACGTTTCGTCCTGTGATGGAGTTTATCACGGAAAAAAGACGAAATGCGCTTTAATCTAAATTACTAATTATAAATTTTTGGCAACCACAAAGACGCTCAGAAATCATTTCAAAAGATTAACAGAATATTTTAGTTTTTAGAATTCCTTCACGTGTAGTGCAAAGTCACGAGATATAAAAATGAAGGGAATTCAACCGTTTAACATCTCGTGACTTTGCACTACACATGAAGGAATTCTAAAAACTAAAATATTCTGTTAATCTTTTGAAATGATTTCTGAACATCTTTGTGGTTGCCAACACTGTTTGTTTATAGATACGTAATTTAGAGTAAAACTTATTTCGTCTTTTTGCCTTGATAAAGTCCATCACAGGACGAAACGCGTAGGCGATTTAAAATACAGTTTTCCTCTTGTCTTTATTTGATTTAACCTTCCTGTCCTTAATCTCAGATCATAACTGAGTATATATATATATATATATATATATATATAAATCGAAACGTCATCTTGTGACATGAAGAGAATATTTTATAAGGGGATCAATAAAGTAAGAAAATAATAATATTTCTTAAAATTCCCAAAGAATGAAAAACATTTAAGCTTAATTAGCAAAAAGAAACAATATTGTGATTTACTTTTTATCAATGCAGATTTTCGGATAAATAGCTATTTTCTGAAAAAAATATATATATAGATTATTTACATTCCACAAAGAGACCTTCATTTAACTAATAAAACAAAGATTGCAGTCAATTAAGTGCCATACGTGATACACGCTTGGGCGATCATGTCTCGAAAGAGACATGACTGACTGGGCAGAGGATTATCCCGCAGTAGGTTGCCATTGCTTTCTGTGGTAGACTGGTTGCCGACCAAGGCTATAGAACCCAATCTGTCCTGCTATTTAACCCATAACTGGAAGGAAGAGACGGATTAATACCTTTCCCAAGGGTATTTGCGCGTAAGTGAATACAATGGATTCAGCTGGAATTCGAACTCGGCTCCCCGGTTTCACGTTCCGAGCCGATATCCACTGATACCACAACGCACATCCGTACTGAATTTTTAAAAAGTTCATGAAACTAATTTGAGGAAGGGTAACATAAAAAATATTTTTATCAAGATTTTCCAAAAATAATAATTGCAAAAGTAATTTCATTCATTCGTGAATATGTCGTGAAAAACAATTATTTGATTTTTTTCAAGAATTTTCAAATAAATGTGTCTTTCACTTGCAAAAGTGAGCTGCATAATATCACGTTTGCCATAGGAATAAACCCTAAATCCTGGTAAGAATCTGGTCATTCGCGGGTGAAAAAAAATTTAAAATTTCGAACGTGTTAGAAAGGATTAAATATTTAAAAAAAAACAAAAACAATTAAAATACTTTGACCTTTCCTATTTTATTTTACATTACGATCAAAGATCACAAACCCGGCTTTGATAGTAATCGCCCAACTAGAATTATAAATCCACCAAAACTAGAAATTAGTAAAATTAGTCACCAAATACTTGAGGGAACCAACCTGCAAATCCAACAAACTCTTGGATTAACCCAATGGATTAATAACACTGACGTCATTAATTGCTTCAAACATGTTAACAACAAATCTACAAGTTCATTTATCTAATTTAACAGTGAATTACTACGCCTCTCTCTCGAAGGAATTGTTTGCCTTAACCTTGGACTTTTTAATGAAATTTTCTGATCTAACTATTCAAATTATATATATATATATATATATATATATATATATATATATATGAATCGAAACGTTATTTTGTGACATCAAGGCAATATTTTAAAAGACGAACAAAAAAGTAAGAAAAAATAATATTTATTGATAAAACTCCCAAAGATTGAAAAATGTTTAAGATAATTAGCAAAAAGAAACAATAATGCGATTTAGTTTTTATCAATGCCGATTTTAGAAAATGCTACATATGTTGAATATATATATATATATATATATATATATATATATATATATATATATATATAGTATTCGCTGTTTACTAATTAAAAGAGTATTGTGATAACCAAAGCAAGTTGAGAAAGTATACAAACCAAAGGAACAGAAAACTGTAAAGAATTACTTTTGTTGCCAATCAAATTTCTCTTGATTATTTTGGCAAGGTTTGTATCGCATGTTTTATACTTTTCATAAACACAGTCGGCATAACTTCTTAATAAGACATCAAAAGGTTTTGTGAGAGAGTCATGTTTGTAAAGATCCTCTTGACACGATAGCGCATTTAGGGATGAACATGTCTTGGGCTTCAAACGAGTAAGATATTCACACAAATTACTCCTTTGTCTGAAGAACTCTTTTACCTTCTGGGTATAGTCATTGTCTAAAGTTGTATGTTTTTTCATACTCAAAAGATTGTCCTCGATACACTGGGACACATTCTCTTTATTAAACTTGTTACAAAAGAACATGTAATTTAGTCCCAACTTAGCAGCAGCAATTCCAGACGAAGTCTTAACTTTTGGATAGCAGTCAAGATCTGGTCCGTAGAATGGTTCCAAGTTGTATCGATAGCTGCTTAATTTACAAGCCGAACTTTTAACCATTGTGAGCGCCTTGGAAAATATCATAGCACCTTTTGGGCTGCAACTCAGCATTGTTTTGTATACACATGGTATTATATCATTAAAGCATTTCAAAGATACATTCCCAAGATTAATCATACATGTTTCCATCTTGGAAAAGCAGGTAACGTTTTCTAAAGTCAGCGTATCGACCTTTGAACAGACGTAGGCGAAAAAATTCTTCAAGTTTTTTATGTTAATGTTTCTTACAATTAACTGATCCATTAGTTTTTCCGAATCGTATATATTTTTCTCGACACAGTTGCTGAAGTTTTTCTTTAAAAAATCGCACATCTGTTGGGTTTGTTGTAGTGGATTCTCAACTCTGGGTATATCTTTTATACATTTATTAATGTTGGTATCAAAGCCATCCACAGAGAAGCACCCTGTGAAAAAGACCAAGAAATAAAATGTCACCCAGAAAAACCGCATTGTGATTTTGTAGTCTCCTGTTAAATTTATCACTCTTTTTCTTTCTTTTTGTTGTTGGATTTTGGGTAAAAACGAAAAACTATAAAAGTTCTCAAAATATTATATTTCCCAAATACAATTCCGGGGTTGATTTTTGAAAGAAAGATCTCACAACTACTTGATTAGAACTGACCTTTCCATAACAGCGATAGGTTTCATTGTCTTCCTTTTTATACTATCACTCCCCCTACCTCCCCCCTACCTCCCCCTCTCTCTCTCTTTCTCGCCCCATCCCTCACTCTACCGCCACTCCTCCTTTTCTCTGAATTTCGCATCTTTAACATTAATGTTAAAGGATTGACTTATTAAAGGATTGCCATGAATGCAGTCAGTTAAGTGCCACATTTGGGCGATCATGTCTCGAAAGAGACATGGCTGACTGGGCAGAAGATTATCCCGTAGTAGATTGCCATTGCATTTTGCGGTAGGCTGCTTGCCAGCCAATACTATAGAACTCAATCTGTCCAGCTATTTAACCCATAACTGGCGGGAAGAGACTGATTAATACCTTTTCCAAGGGTATTTGTGCGTAAGTGAATGCAATTAATTCAGCTGGAATTCGAACACGGCTCCCCGATTTCTCGTTCTGAGCCGATATCCACTGCACCACATAGCACATGAATGCAGAAGTGTTGTTGAAACAGGGGCGGGGCTCAGATTCCAGTTGACGGACATGATCGCCCAACTGTGGCACTTAACTGACTGCATTCATGGCAATCCTTTAATAAGTCAATCCTTTAACATTAATGTTAAAAATGCGAAATTCAGAGAAAAGGAGGAGTGGCGGTAGAGTGAGGGATGGGGCGAGAAAGAGAGGGGGGAGAGAGAGAGAGAGAGAGGGGAGGTAGGGAGGTAGGAAGAGTGATAGTATAAAAAGGAAGACAATGAAACCTATCGCTGTTATGGAAAGGTCAGTTCTAATCAAGTAGTTGTGAGATCTTTCTTTCAAAAATCAACCCCGGAATTGTATTTGGGAAATATAATATTTTGAGAACTTTTATAGTTTTTCGTTTTTACCCAAAATCCAACAACAAAAAGAAAGAAAAAGAGTGATAAATTTAACAGGAGACTACAAAATCACAATGCGGTTTTTCTGGGTGACATTTTATTTCTTGGTCTTTTTCACAGGGTGCTTCTCTGTGGATGGCTTAGATAGCAACATTAATAAATGTATAAAAGATGTACCCAGAGTTGAGAATCCACTACAACAATCCCAACAGATGTGCGATTTTTTTAAGAAAAACTTCAGCAACTGTGTCGAGAAAAATATATACGATTCGGAAAAACTAATGGATCAGTTAATTGTAAGAAACATTAACATAAAAAACTTGAAGAATTTTTTCGCCTACGTCTGTTCAAAGGTCGATACGCTGACTGGAGAAAACCTTGCCTGCATTTCCAAGATTAAAACATGTATGATTAATCTTGAGAATTTATCTTTGAAATGCTTTAATGATATAATACCATGTGTATACAAAACAATGCTGAGTTGCAGCCCAAAAGGTGCTATGATATTTTCCAAGGCGCTCACAATGGTTAAAAGTTCGGCTTGTAAATTAAGCAGCTATCGATACAACTTGGAACCATTCTACGGACCAGATCTTGACTGCTATCCAAAAGTTAAGACTTCGTCTGGAATTGCTGCTGCTAATTTGGGACTAAATTACATGTTCTTTTGTAACAAGTTTAATAAAGAGAATGTGTCCCAGTGTATCGAGGACAATCTTTTGAGTATGAAAAAACATACAACTTTAGACAATGACTATACCCAGAAGGTAAAAGAGTTCTTCAGACAAAGGAGTAATTTGTGTGAATATCTTACTCGTTTGAAGCCCAAGACATGTTCATCCCTAAATGCGCTATCGTGTCAAGAGGATCTTTACAAACATGACTCTCTCACAAAACCTTTTGATGTCTTATTAAGAAGTTATGCCGACTGTGTTTATGAAAAGTATAAAACATGCGATACAAACCTTGCCAAAATAATCAAGAGAAATTTGATTGGCAACAAAAGTAATTCTTTACAGTTTTCTGTTCCTTTGGTTTGTATACTTTCTCAACTTGCTTTGGTTATCACAATACTCTTTTAATTAGTAAACAGCGAATACTATATATATATATATATATATATATATATATATATTCAACATATGTAGCATTTTCTAAAATCGGCATTGATAAAAACTAAATCGCATTATTGTTTCTTTTTGCTAATTATCTTAAACATTTTTCAATCTTTGGGAGTTTTATCAATAAATATTATTTTTTCTTACTTTTTTGTTCGTCTTTTAAAATATTGCCTTGATGTCACAAAATAACGTTTCGAGATATATATATATATATATATATCGAAACGTTAATAACAATAAAAGCAAAAATAACAATATATCCAGAAATATAATATGGTTTAACCCCCCCTTTAACAAGGAAGTTAAATCTAAAACTGGTAAAATGTTCTTCAACCTTATAGATAAACATTTTAGCCATGACAGCCAACTTAAAAAAATATTTAATAGACACACAATTAAACTCAGTTACTCTTGCTTGCCGAATATTGGCAAAATAATTAATAATAGTAACAAAAGAAAACTGAAAAATAGTATTACTATTACAAACACTACCAACACTACTAACAATAATTGTAGAATAAAAACTGAGTGCCCTATTAGAGGTAATTGTAACCAATTTAATGTAGTCTATAGGGTTAAAGCTTATGAGAATGATAAACACCCTAAAACGTACATAGGGGCTACACATGATTCGTTTAAAATTAGGTTTTATAATCATAAGACCTCATTTAAAAATGAGAAGTACAGACACAGTACGACCTTATCTAATTATATATGGGACATAAAAACTAAAACTAAAAAAGACCCCATATTGAAATGGGAAATAATAAAAAAATGTCCCGATTACAACAAGGGCAGTAAATTCTGTAATTTATGTGGTGAGGAGAAATTAGCGATAGCTATGTTCGAACCCGCCCATAATCTACTTAATGCTAAAACAGAAATCCTAAACAAATGTAAATTCCATAAGATTAAATTCCTTGCTTAGTGTGTTAGCGTATGTTTTTTGTTTTTGTTTTTTTTTTCTCTCTCTCCTTAACCCCCCCCCCCCCCTGGTTTTGGTACTGGTATGGTTCGTCCTTGTCTTGGTGGTTGTCTATTTATTTGGTTAATCTTTGGTTTTGCCTTTGCCCTGACGAGCCGTAGTGTGAAACCGCGGTAGGTTTTGGCTAGCTTGAGATTCTTTGTGTCTGTATATATATATATATATATATATATATATTCAACATATGTAGCATTTTCTAAAATCGGCATTGATAAAAACTAAATCGCATTATTGTTTCTTTTTGCTAATTATCTTAAATATTTTTCAATCTTTGGGAGTTTTATCAATAAATATTATTTTTTCTTACTTTTTTGTTCGTCTTTTAAAATATTGCCTTGATGTCACAAAATAACGTTTCGATTCATATATATATATATATATATATATATATATATATATATATATAATTTGAATAGTTAGATCAGAAAATTTCATTAAAAAGTCCAAGGTTAAGGCAAACAAATCCTTCGAGATAGAGGCGTAGTAATTCACTATGTTAAATTAGATAAATGAACTTGTAGATTTGTTGTTAACATGTTTGAAGCAATTAATGACGTCAGTGTTATTAATCCATTGGGTTAATCCAAGAGTTTGTTGGATTTGCAGGTTGGTTCCCTCAAGTATTTGGTGACTAATTTTACTAATTTCTAGTTTTGGTGGATTTATAATTCTAGTTGGGCGATTACTATCAAAGCCGGGTTTGTGATCTTTGATCGTAATGTAAAATAAAATAGGAAAGATCAAAGTATTTTAATTGTTTTTGTTTTTTTTTTTAAATATTTAATCCTTTCTAACACGTTCGAAATTTTAAATTTTTTTTCACCCGCGAATGACCAGATTCTTACCAGGATTTAGGGTTTATTCCTATGGCAAACGTGATATTATGCAGCTCACTTTTGCAAGTGAAAGACACATTAATTTAAATTCTTGAAAAAATCAGATAATTGTTTTTCACGACATATTCACGAATGAATGAAATTAGTTTTGCAATTATTATTTTTGGAAAATCTTGATAAAAATAAAAATTTTTTATTTTTTGTTACCCTTCCTCAAATTAGTTTCATGAACTTTTTAAAAATTCAGTATTGACTACAATCTTTGTTTTATAAGTTAAATTCAGGTCTCTTTGGGGAATGTAAATAATCTATATATATATTTGTTTTTTTTCTCAGAAAATAGCTATTTATTCGAAAATCTGCATTGATAAAAAACTAAGTCACAATATTGTTTCTTTTTGCTAATTAAGCTTAAATGTTTTTCACTCTTTGGGAATTTTAAGAAATATTATTAGTTTCTTACTTTATCGATCCCCTTATAAAATATTCTCTTCATGTCACAAGATAACGTTTCGATTTATATATATATATATATATATATTTAACGCAGGTTTCATTGAATAATATAGACAAGTTCTGTCTATTAATTTTGTGTAGGATCCGTTCATAACGTCTGATATACTTGGTGATATCGTTGAAAGACAACAAAAAATCACAGTAATTGTTGATTTTTTTATCAGGTTTAAGCTTTCGGCTCACATAAGCCATTATCAAAGAGTAAATATTAACACACAGTAAACATAGAACATTTAAGCTATTAACAATAAAGAGAATTGAAAATATAAGTCCATCCCTACCGTGGCGGATGGCCGAAGACAGTGACAAAATAGTGGCGTTGTGGTCCCTGATCTGATTACAGGCATTTGAGTACGTTATTGGAAATATCAAAATTGATTGTATTCAAACCAGGTTTAAATTGTTTAATGTAGATTGCTTCGAGGATTTTTAGTTTCTGTTTATTATTTTCTTGTTTGAGTATGTACGTGTTATCAACAAGCGTTTTTCTCAGAAGTGTGCGTTGATAACCGTGTTGTTTTAAATGACGGAATATATTTGAATTTTTATTTAAGTGCAACGTCAGACGCCGTGAGAGCGAATTTGTGGTGTGGCCGATGTAGATATTATTGAGGTTGTTAGAGATACATTCTCTAAATGGACATATGAATTTATATACTACATTGTTTTTATGCAAATCACTAACGGTGGGGGAAGAGTCGTTGCGGACAAATGAATTAGATGTAGTGGATTTAGTGTAATATATAATGAACTTAATTCTTTTGTTAGAGTCTGTCGGAGAAATATTAGTATTTATGAGTTTTTTTAGGATGTTTTCATCTAGTTGGTAGTTGGAGTGCATCTATATCTATATATATATATATATATATATATATATACTCAGTTATGATCTGAGATTAAGGACAGGAAGGTTAAATCAAATAAAGACAAGAGGAAAACTGTATTTTAAATCGCCTACGCGTTTCGTCCTGTGATGGACTTTATCAAGGCAAAAAGACGAAATGAGTTTTACTCTAAATTACGTATCTATAAACAAACAGTGTTGGCAACCAAAAAGATGTTCAGAAATCATTTCAAAAGATTAACAGACTATTTTAGTTTTTAGAATTCCTTCATGTGTAGTGCAAAGTCACGAGATGTTAAACAGTTGAATTCCCTTCATTTTAATATCTCGTGACTTTGCACTACACATGAAGGAATTCTAAAAACTAAAATATTCTGTTAATCTTTTGAAATGATTTCTGAGCGTTTTTGTGGTTGCCAAAAATTTATAATTAGTAATTTAGATGAAAGCGCATTTCGTCTTTTTTCCGTGATAAAGTCCATCACAGGACGAAACGTGTAGGCGATTTGAAATACAGTTTTCCTCTTGTCTTTATTTTATTTAACCATATATATATATTCTAAACATCTGCTGTTAAATATAAGAGACAATGAATGTCTATTATGTTTAATCATGAGCCGTTCTAAACGTCGTATTTTTTATTTAATTTCAGTTGAAAATAAAGACAAAAATTCTCCAACATTTGGATAATTATTTATTGGTTTTCTTCTAAGCTTTCGGCTCACATGAGCCATCTTCAGAGAGGTTGTTTAAATTGAAAATTCTTCAAAAAAATCAAATAATAGTTTTTCACGACTTATTCACGAATGAATAAATTACTTTTGCAATTATTATTTTTGGAAAATCTTGATAAAAATATTTTTTATGTTATCCTTCTTCAAATTAGTTTCATGACCTTTTTAAAAATTCAGTATTGACTACAAACTTTGTTTTATTAGTTAAATTCAGGTCTCCTTGGGGAATGTAAATACTTAATTTTTTTTAGGAAATAGCTGTGTATCCGAAAATCTGTTCTGAATAGTAAAATAAAAAATGCATCAAAACTACGCCGTTTTTAATGTAAATAAGATTTTAATTATTTTATAAACAATATATATTAAGGATATCATATTATGAAAAAAATATAAGAAGCATTTTAGATAAATAATGTATTTTTACAAGAATTGTTTTTTTATTTTTCTTTGTTGATCGTGATAATTTATAAAATTTTAAATATATTTAAAATTTCTTCCAATCACTGTCTGTATTTGGTTAGTAAGTTATTAAGTAAAGACTATATTTACTAATCAAAAATTGAAAAGGCGAATACAAATCATTTCGCACAAAGATTTTTAAAATAGTTTTTAATTTTATGTTAAATTGTCTGTTTCTTAAAACTATGAAATATCGAAGCGACTTAAATTTAAAAGGTTAAGTGTTTCAATGGCTGTTCCCTTTACGAAAATTTCACTTAAATTTCATAAATTTATATAAATTCTTGTCAACCATACTTAGCTTGTCACTACATCTGGCTGACATCAGCTATTTCAAAGGTCAGAAAAATCAGTGCCTAATAAATAAGAAATATTTTAATTCTAAATTTCATGCTAGAAACAAGTAATACTTGTTTCAAATCACATTAATTTAACTTTAAATTTGCTTATTTTCAAAAAATAACGTGTCATAGATGTATATTTTATGCCTGCAAGATTTTTAAACCCGAGTATTAACTTTTGTTAACAAACTTGTCAACCTGTCAAAATAGTCGTAAAAATTCATAACTTTTGAAAACTTTAAAAATGTTGAGATCCTAATCAATATAATTTTTATTTAAAATACACCAGAATATTTTGTTACTGGAAAGAGTAAATTTGATCATTTATCTTTCAATTAAAGCTAAAATGAAAGATAAAAAAAAACTTTTAGTTTTAAAAACTCACTTTAATTGTTAAGTATCGAAAAATTTCTAAAAAAACCATATTATACATATCTCTGTCATTACATACTGTCATATTTGGTTTGAAGCGCAGAGTAGATATTAATTTGCGCGAATCTATCTATCTATCTATCTATCTATCTATCTATCTATCTATCTATCTATCTATCTATCTATCATGGACGTTGTGTCTGACGGATGGCGCACTAGTCGATATCCGATCAATATTGACTGGGTCACCGTGGAGAAAGAGTATGAATGATGCTGAATAACCCACAAAGCCTTAAGTTAAAAACTTCACTGATGGTTTGTGTCAAAACATCAAGCAGATGTATTTTGCAATATATATATATATATATATATATATATAGTCATCCGCAGACAGATCTGTTTCGCTGTATCACAGCTCATCAGTACGGTTAGACTCCGATTGCTTCTAACCCAGGATTGAAACCCGACCGAAGTGGCGTCAGTCGGCGATTCTACCTCTGGGTCATATATATATATATATATATATATATATATAAACTTATTTATAAATGGAACTTTGTCTCTGTGTGTGTCTGTTACGTATAGACTCCGAAACGGCTGAATCGATTTTCTTGAAAATTTACACAGTTGTACTATAAGCGTCCAAGGGATTATGTTATCGTTCCAAGCAGTTTTCGATTCGTTTAATGTAGAAGTGATTTGCCTCATGACTGGGTAGTTTCAAAATAATATTAGCCCCAAGCCAGGCTATACTGCTAGTATATATATATATATATATATATATATATATATATATATATACATACAGAAAAGCTTATGCGTGTTTAAAGACATACAAAAATTTTCCCATCCATATCAACTCTAACAGCTTTAACTATGGAGTAGATAGACTAAACTATCGCCCGGTTCACACTCCACCCACGTCTATTGAAGTGGTGAAGAGGCTCATCCCTTGTTTCTTGTTTAGGATGTGGTTTCCGGTTTTTCTCTTTTCACTCTTACGTTGCCCCCAGCGCATCAGTGGTGTTTTCGCCTTGCTTGGGGTGATATGATTTTTAAAAAAATAAAATAAAATAAAAAATGTATTTCTCTCCGAACATTTTAATTGCATTCAATATCAACTTTTTCTTCTTCACTTACATTGGTGTAAAGGAAGCAACTTTCTTCATATTTGCATATTATGTAATCTTTCGTTGATAATATTTTTTTTTATTGTTGCTTAAAACAATTGTTTAGTCTTATTTCCAATGCCATTTTTCACGAGGAACAAATTGTAATAAATCCGTTAGCAGCTACACCGGTATCCCCAATAGAAAAGATTAACTTCTAAACTAATCTCTTTGATATGTTTTCATGTTGACTTCGTACACTTTAGTGAATAAAAAAAAAGCAAATTTAAGAATATGTAAAGCCGATAATAAAACGTATTGAAAATTTTTTCTTTTTTCTTCTTCTGGGTACTTCTGAAGCGTATATTTTTTCTGGAAAACATTTCTGGATGAATCAATGATGACTAGACAAATACTGGAACAATGACGAAGATTACCCTGCTGCAAAGTCGGTGCCGACGATGTCGGACTGATGAGGGAAAAATTCAACTGCTACCACGATGCTGGTAAAAACACGAGGAGAATGACGGGGATGAAATCTCGATAAATTTGGCGTCTCTCATCACGACCGCTACGACGATATTTCTCAAACTTCACGAATTTTGCTGGATTTTAAACCCCTGATATTTATCGGGGGTACCTCGACACAAAACCTAGCTAAAAACACTCGCAGACGCTTATAGTACAACTGTGTCAATTTTCAAGAAAATCGGTTCAGCTGTTTCGGAGTCTATAGGTAACGGACACACACACACACACACTTCCATTTTTAATCAGTTTAGATTTGATCATTTTCTTAATTTTAAAATTCTCCTGAAACCTGAACTATATTGTTATGAAAATTGTAATTTTTTGCATCATTTTTGGTTTGTATCTCCTTTGAAAAATTTACTTGCCGACTTTCTTTGGTAATGATAAGTACTTTATACCTAGTGAACAAAACAAATTCAACATTCAAATCTGACTCATTGATTTTGTCAAAAAAAAAAAAAAAAAAAAATAATAATAATAAAAACGAATTTTCTGGAATGTACAAACTTCGCACAGAAAACTAGCGAACTTTCACGCCTCGGTGCGTAATATTTTTCGATAAATAAAAAAATAGGAAACATCTAAAAAAAATCAAAAATCAAATAATCTTTAATTATAAAAAAAAATAATAAATATCAAATTCTTTTAATGGACCTTTTTCGCGAGCCGACGTGAATTTTTGTTTCTCGTCCAATGGGATGCCCATAATTAAATCCGGGTATGAATTCGCAAATGACCTGTTCGGAGCCCCCGAAAAAGAAATTAAAGGACGACACAAGAAAACAATCGACAATAGAGAAAATACGAGAATAATTAACAGGTCTCTTGACAAACATCAAGCGCTCGTATTATTGTTGTCTCTCCCTTCTCTCTCATCTTCTTCTTCACTGTTCACCAAGCTATTTAATAACTGACCGGTACCCGAAAGACAGTGGATATCGGTTCGGAACGAGAAACCGGGGAGCCGAGTTCGAATTCCAGTTGAATCCATTGTATTCACTTACGCGCAAATACCCTTGGGAAAGGTATTAATCCGTCTCTTCCTTCCAGTTATGGGTTAAATAGCAGGACAGATTGGGTTCTATAGCCTTGGTCGGCAACCAGTCTACCGTAGAAAGCAATGGCAACCTACTGCGGGATAATCTTCTGCCCAGTCAGTCGTGTCTCTTTCGAGACATGATCGCCCAAGCGTGTATCACGTATGGCACTTTAACTGACTGACCCGAAAGCGGAAAGACTGAGAGGAAACTTCAAAGACACTCCAACAAATAAACGCTCACACATATATACGCACAAACTCTTTTCGTCAATTACTACTATGAACATTTTTAACGACCTTTGTACAAACCAAAGGACATTACTTTTATTTAAAAAAAAAACAAAAAAAAAAACTTAATTTATATAAATTTTCCATTGCTGTTCATATTGTTACATAAAGAACTGGCCAGACAGGCCTAAAAGGTATGGAAGGGGAGACAACTCTAAAGATTTAGAATTTGAAATTTCGATTTAGATTACTTCCCTTGTAAGATTTTTTTTCTGTTTTAATTTTATTTATTTATTTTTTTCACTTATCTCATTCTTTTTTGTTTATTTATTTTGTTTTTCTGTCATTCTTTTATTTTTATTTCATTACTTTTTCTTTCTTTTTTCTTTCGTTCTTGTTTATTTAATTTCTTATATTTACTTTGAGTATTTTCTTTGTTTTTCTTGAGTTTTGCTTTCTGAAAATATTTTTTATTTCTTTTCTCTTTCATTATTTTACTTTTTCCTTTATTTTATTTTGCTTGATTTCCTTTCACTTTGTTTATTTGTCCTTTCTTTTTTCTTTCTTTATTTTCATTCTCACTTGTTTATCTTGTTGATTTATCTTTGTTTTAACTTTCATGTTTCTTTCCCCTTTGTTTATTTTTTTTCTTTTATTTATTTTTGCTTTTTTGTTTATTTTGTTTTAATTTATTCTTTCTTTCTTTTAAACTCTTCCTCTGTCGATATCTCTTTCATTTTCTCTTTCTTCTCTCTGTAAATGCCACTTTCTTTCTTTTTTCTTTCCTTTCCTTTCTTTCTTTCTTTCTTTCTTTTAAACTCTTCCTCTGTCGATATCTCTTTCATTCTCTCTTTTTTCTCTCTGTAAATGTCACTTTCTTTCTTTTTTCTTTCCTTCTTTCTTTCTTTTAAACTCTTCCTCTGTCGATATCTCTTTCATTCTCTCTTTTTTCTCTCTGTAAATGTCACTTTCTTTCTTTTTTCTTTCCTTCTTTCTTTCTTTTAAACTCTTCCTCTGTCGATATCTCTTTCATTCTCTCTTTTTTCTCTCTGTAAATGTCACTTTCTTTCTTTTTTCTTTCCTTCTTTCTTTCTTTTAAACTCTTCCTCTGTCGATATCTCTTTCATTCTCTCTTTTTTCTCTCTGTAAATGTCACTTTCTTTCTTTTTTCTTTCCTTCTTTCTTTCTTTTAAACTCTTCCTCTGTCGATATCTCTTTCATTCTCTCTTTTTTCTCTCTGTAAATGTCACTTTCTTTCTTTTTTTCTTTCCTTCTTTCTTTCTTTTAAACTCTTCCTCTGTCGATATCTCTTTCATTCTCTCTTTTTTCTCTCTGTAAATGTCACTTTCTTTCTTTTTTCTTTCCTTCTTTCTTTCTTTTAAACTCTTCCTCTGTCGATATCTCTTTCATTCTCTCTTTTTTCTCTCTGTAAATGTCACTTTCTTTCTTTTTTCTTTCCTTCTTTCTTTCTTTTAAACTCTTCCTCTGTCGATATCTCTTTCATTCTCTCTTTTTTCTCTCTGTAAATGTCACTTTCTTTCTTTTTTCTTTCCTTCTTTCTTTCTTTTAAACTCTTCCTCTGTCGATATCTCTTTCATTCTCTCTTTTTTCTCTCTGTAAATGTCACTTTCTTTCTTTTTTCTTTCCTTCTTTCTTTCTTTTAAACTCTTCCTCTGTCGATATCTCTTTCATTCTCTCTTTTTTCTCTCTGTAAATGTCACTTTCTTTCTTTTTTCTTTCCTTCTTTCTTTCTTTCTTTCTTTCTTTCTTTTAAACTCTTCCTCTGTCGATATCTCTTTCATTCTCTCTTTTTTCTCTCTGTAAATGTCACTTTCTTTTTTCTTTCTTTCTTTCTTTCTTTCTTTCTCGCCCGCTCTTTTGTTGGATTTTGCATATATTTTAAATATGCATTAAAAGTTGATAATATTTGTGTCTAAAAGCCACTCCTGTTTAAAGAGGGTTGGCTGTTAACTCTCCCGTTATACATACATACATATATATATATATATATATATATATATATATATATATATATATATATGTGTGTGTGTGGGTGTGTGACACCTAGGCCAGTCTGGCTCTCTGCCCCTGGTCCGGAACCTGTTGTGATGATGATGACCGGAACCTGAGCGGGTTGATGCTATCGAAACGCCACTAGTTCTGACGACGCTCTAGGGTCGCTAATCGTGATGATGGCCTCGTTATAGTAGCTGGTCCTCATGACGTCTATTACAACGGTGAACCTTTCTGTCCCCGCTGTGTTCTTTGATCTCTGAAAGTCACGTTGAAAACCCGGTAGCCGTCTCTCTACCACCTCAAACCAGACCGGACACTCGTATACACTTGTATCGAAAAAAAAAAAAAAAAAAAAAAATTAAATACGGCACCAAAAAATTAAATACGGCATATTTTGCTTTTATAATTAATTATTTGTTGTTTATATATAAAGACTTTTTTTGTAACTCATCCAGGCGTCTTCGAAATTATTAAAATATTTTTAAGTAAGCTCACATCGCGAATTGCAATAAAGCACAACTAACAATACCACTAATAACAATTTCCTTCACTCCGTTGTATTAAATCAAAGGTATATTTACGTGGAAATAGGGTTATATATATATATATATATATATATATATATATATATATATATATAGTGTATCGAGGCAGCAAATATTTTTCTAAACATATACTGTTAAATATAAGATACAATGAATGTCTATTATGTTTAATCATGAGCCGTTCTAAACGTCGTATTTTGGCTTTAATTTCAGTTGAAAATAAAGACAAAAATTCTCCAACAGACAGGATGCTACAAGTAGGTTTACATTCGGTGGACTCTGGGAGATGCGATTAGTAGCGCGTATTTTGAAATTTTCGCCTTTCGTATCCTGAAATTTCTTTCGTAACAAGAGGCAATATTTTTCTGAAGAGGCGTTTCGTAACCTGAAAATTTTGTATGTATAGCCTTTCGTAAGTAGAGGTACCACTGTATTTAGATTATTGTCTTAACTATTGTTCTTTTATCACTTCGGCCTTCATCAGGTGTATATCAATCTGGGTAATTCCGAATTGAAGCGTATAATTAACCTACCAGAGTCGACTCTTCCTGATCAACTGCCCGTGTCTAGATCTTTTAGTATTTTTCAGTTATTGTTCTGTTGGCACTGAGTGCAAGTACGCACTGCCCGGTTGAGGTATTGAACTCACAACCGCGATATCACCAACTTCACAAACCAACTCTTTTACCTACTAGGCCACTGTTCATCTAAGCAGTGCTAGATAAAACAAGAATTAGATGACATTCATGATACCGATTTTCGGAACACCTTGTAGCGAAGAGACTTTTGAGGTGATTTTAAGAACACTCTGTGCCTAGGTGACTTTTGCGACACTCTGTAGAGGGAAGACTTTTGAAACACCCTTTAGAGTGACGACTTTTGAAACACCCTTTAGAGAGACGACTTTTGAAACACCCTTTAGAGTGACGACTTTTGAAACACCCTTTAGAGTGACGACTTTTGAAACACCCTTTAGAGTGACGACTTTTGAAACACCCTTTAGAGTGACGACTTTTGAAACACCCTTTAGAGTGACGACTTTTGAAACACCCTTTAGAGAGACGACTTTTGAAACACCCTTTAGAGTGACGACTTTTGAAACACCCTTTAGAGTGACGACTTTTGAAACACCCTTTAGAGAGACGACTTTTGAAACACCCTTTAGAGTGACGACTTTTGAAACACCCTTTAGAGTGACGACTTTTGAAACACCCTTTAGAGAGGTAACATTTAGAGCGCTCTGTAGTATTGGAAATATTATACAGAGTGTCAATAAAGGCCGTGTGCACTTTAAAAAAAATATGACTTTATTTGTATTCGTGATAGAAAAAATCTGTAAAAAATGTTATAAAGTTTAATGTACTTAGTTTAAGTATAGTTATGGAATAATTCTTTACCACAAAATTTGCAACAATTTTTAGATAAGTAAATAGATGAATCGGAAGGGGTGGACCATTTTATTGGCCTCCACGTTCGCGTCAATACTCTTTTACCCTTATTTTCTTATTTTATTTTATTTTTAAATTTTATATAATTGGTTACTAAAATTCTAAGGATATAAAACACCCGCATATTTTACTAAAAAACAGCAGAGTAAAGAGTTCACTTTTAGAACACCTTGTAGATGTTCAGCATTTCTTTTTGTTTCCTATTAAAATTCTTTAACATAAGTTTACAAAATAAAACTGAATACAGTATTAAAAGTTCAGTTTGAATGTCAGTTTTAGTTTCTTTCGTGCAAAATAATTAAAAAAAGAATAAATATCACAAATATAATCATTCGTTTTGTATTACCAATCAGTGAGTTTAGTAAAAGGTTTTCCCGCAGTAGATTGCCATTACTTTCAGCGGTAGACTGGTTGCCAACCAAGGCTCAGTTCAGTTACGTGTCATACGTAATACTCGCTTTGGGCGATTATGTCTCGAAAGAGACATCACTGACTGGGCAGAAGATTATTCCGCAGTAGGTTGCCATTACTTTCTGCGGTAGACTGGTTGCCAGCCAAGGCTATAGAACCCATTCTGTCCTATTATTTAACCCAAAACTGGAGGGAAGAGACGGATTAATACCTTTTCCAAGGGTATTTGTGTGTAAGTGAATGCAAGGAATTTTTTTTTAATCATTTCACCCCAAGCAAGGCATTTTACTGCCACTGTTGCACATGGGACTACATAGGGGAAGGTAAAGAGAAGGAGTGGTTAGACATAGGGAATGTCAGGAGGAAGGTGACAGATGAGTAAGGATAGCGAGGATGAGGGTTGGGCAGATGGGAAGAGTGTTTGATAGAATGGGAGCAGGTTAGTGTGTTAGGAGGTGTGTATTGACCTTACATTTAAACCCCTGGAGATTGTAGCCGTCGGGGAAGCAATCGTGTGGAAGGGAATTCCACAGTCGGGAAGTGCGAGGAAAGAAACTGTTGGAGTAGAAGTTGCGGTTGAATTTTATCGGTTTCACTGTAAAAGGGTGGGATCTAGTAGCTAATCTAGTATCTCGTGCAAATTCGTATTTAGTGATCTAAGTTCATCGGAGCAGAAGCCGTGAAAGTATTTATAGAAGAGACACAGGGAAGCCACGTCGCGCCGGTGGGAGAGGGATTGCAGGCGGTCTGCCAAGTCGGTATCTATCACATTACAGACCCTCCTCTGAACCTTATCGAGAAGCCCGAGGAGAATAGCAGGGGCACCCGACCAGATATGGCAGCAGTATTCAATGCACGGGCGGATGGTAGATTTATATATGTGCAGGATAGATTTAGACGGAAAAAACTTCCGGGCCCTACACAGAGAACCGACTTTCATAGCAGCGGATTTAGCAATGGATTCGATATAGTCATTCCATTTGAGATCCGCTGAAAGTGTGAGACCAAGGAGGCGTAGTGGTTTACTCTCTGGGAGGCAAGCCTGGTCCATGCTAATGGGAGGTAGGTGAGATTGTCGATGATGGTTAATTGAGAGTAGCTTCATTTTAGAAGCATTAAAATTTACTAGCCATTTCTTACCCCAGTCCACTATGGATTGGAGGTCTTTTTCAATCTCGGCTGCAAGGTTAGCTTTGACGCCTACACCAGATTTTTGTAGGAGGCGAAAGTAAACTGTGGTGTCATCGGCGTACAAACCTACTTGGGCTCTTATGGAATCAGGGAGATCATTAATGTATATCAGGAAGAGTGTAGGACCTAAGATGGAGTCTTGGGGGACACCTGCGTTTGTATGGTAGTTCTGGGAGGAATGTCCGTTTAATACCACCTTCATTGTGCAGTTAGAGAGGAATGACTGGATTAGTTGAAACAAATGTTGAGTTATACCATAGCTTCGCAGTTTACATAGAAGGCTAGCATGCCAAACTCTGTCGAACGCCTCAGATATATCCAATGCAACTGTTCGGGCTTCGCCATTCCTGTCGAGTGCCTGGAATTCAACTGGAATTCGAACTTGGCTTCACCGATTTGTCGTTCCGAGTCGATATCCACTGCACCACAACGCACAACAACCAAGGCTACACAACCTAATATTTAACCTGTATTTGGGGGGAGAAGTGACGGATTCATACCTTTCCTAAGTGTAAGTGAATGCAATCAATTCGACTGGAATTCGAACTCGACTCTTCCGATTTCTCGTTTCGGGGTGATATCCACTGCACCAGAACGCACATCCTCTTTTGCCTATAGTCAGTCGGATTTACAGATCTTACCTTTTTTGACTTCGTAATAATACTCCCAAGTTGTTTCCCTCTGTCTTCTTGTAGCATAAATGATGTTTGTTAAGTAGCTACCTCCACTACATCGCTAAAAAAACCCAGCATAGTATGAATAAAAAATGACCTAAACTTAATAAAAACGAACCTTTTCCATCAAAATGTTTATAGTATTAAGAAGAAAGATCAAAGTAATTTTTAATTCATATTTAAAAGTTTCAAAAAATTCTAACATGTTCGAAATTTTAGCAAAAAATCTTTTGATTTGAGTTAGCGGGTAACCAAAACGTTACGAGAGTTTACAACGGTAAACATATTTTTAGATAACTTGTAGCGGCCTAACTACTTTTTTTTGTTTGTTGGGTAATGAGAGCTTCTCAATTTTATGTATGTACAAATAAGTGAACAAACAAGACACAAGACAGAGGTAAATAAATTTTAATAATAACAACAACTGTGAATTATAGAAAAGGGGTAAAAATAAGTTATCTCCCTTTTACTGCAAAAATGAATGAAACACCTTTTTTTTTTAGAGATATGTGTTTAAACAATAAAATATTTTTGAATTGTAAATGGCCCAAAGCCAATGTTCAAAAGTTTGTATGTAGACAAATAATTGAAACAGTTCAAATTGTGAGCTGGAAGATAATCTGCAAGCAAAGTGTGTGTGAATAAAAAATGTCAAAAATACTTGCGGTTTAGCTGAGAAGTTGAAACAATAATAAATTATTATACCAGGAGAAAATGTTGAATGCAAAAAGCTGGTATTGCAAAGTTTTGAATATTTAACTTAACTTCTCAGTCAGGTAAAGATGAAACCGGCTTATTTTCTTTTAAAAGAGTAGGCGAAAACATATATTGCCTTAAAAGAAAAGTGAGCTGGAAACAATAGGTCTGGTGGCTTCAAAGGATACTTTCCAACTGGAGCTTGAAGAGCGGGAAGATTCCCGCTTTTTCGAAAGAGAGGCAAAATGCTGCTGCTGATGCGGAACAAACCAATGAAAAGTTTGGTTACAAAAAGAAGATGGTTTGATTTATTTTACAATTTTCCTTCTCGAACTTTCTATAAAATATTGGTGATACGAGGGTATCGTAGAGAGCTCGACAAACTCACTTTTTTCCGGTGACAAACGCATTAATTTGGAAATTTTCGCAAAAATCAAGTAATTGTCTGATTTTAATTAAACTTTCAGTACTTATTTTAAACACCGAGAATTCACTTTTGTTTCCAAATGGGCGAAAAATTGAAAGATTTAAAAGAAATTGAAAAATTTTAGATTCTAATCAATATAATTTCTGTTTGAAATACAGTAGAGTATTTTGCTTACTGGAAGTAGTGAATTTAATCATTTAGCTTTCAGTTAAAACTAAACTAAAAGTTTCAAGAAATCTTTTTATTTTTAAAAGTTCAATTTAAAATTTAGATGTCGAAAATGAGTGGAAATACCTATAAGGTACCGCCCCAAAATATTTCTACAAAATTCGCCTTCATTTTCTTGTAACATTAAGCATTTAAGTATTACTCGTTGCAATTGTATTTTCTACAAATGTTTTTTCATTCTTTATTAGTTTATACAGATAATTTATCGAGAAAAGATAAGTTAATTGCCAAATACAGTAAAAAAAATAATTTAGCTATTGAATCTATACAGTCACTGCAAATTATCGGAATATTCATTGTCTATCATGCTAATAACAAATCTATTGGAAATATGCCAACTTTGATTACCTCCCCTACTTTATATATAGTTATCTCCCTTGACTACAGTGACTACATTAAAATTTAATCCACAAAAGTCATTTTTTTAATAATCATTTTGTGTGTGTGTGCGTGTGTGTGTGTGAGAAAGAAAGAGAGAGAGAGAGAGAGGGGGGGGAGTTTATGAGCCGTCATTGTTAATAAAAAAACACAAATGGCCGCAAGGGGAGACAATTCTGTTATTGTTTTTCTCTCCCTTGCTCTCTCGAACGACAAATGATTAACATTAGATTTTTTGAAGAGGGCCACCCATGTAGAATGTCATTGTAATTAATTGGTGAATGGCTAAGGTCCGCGAAAGGAGCCGGAAAAATATTAGCATCCTTCTGTAGAACCACATTTCGGCTGCTTCAAGTCTTTCCTTCATCTTTTATGAGATTGTCCAGCATTCGCTGCTATAGTCACGTGTATTTCCACACAGCTACATTCACTCACTGAGTTCGAATTCCAGTTGAATTCCTCGCATTCACTTACGCGCAAATACCCTTGGGAAAGGTATTAATCCGTCTCTTCCTTCCAGTTATGGGTTAAATAACAGGACAGATTGGGTTCTATAGCCTTGGTTGGCAACCAGTCTACCGCAGAAAGCAATGGCAACCTACTGCGGGATAATGTTCTGCCCAGTCAGTCATGTCTCTTTGGAGACATGATCGCCCAAAGCGTGTATCGCGCATGGTACTTAACTGACTGACTGACATTCACTCATTGTACATATACACACACGCAACAATCACGTGATAGTCTTGCTTTCCCGCTTCTTCACGGGGTGTATATATAGCAGACACGCGGTACACCCAGGTACAGTTGCAGCAGAACTACAAAACCAAGCAAGGCAGTTCGCAGCATGCTGCTATTGCGGGGTTTGCGTTCTTCAATATCAAGTAATTCTCTCACACACCCGCACTAATTGCAAGACGCAAGTAGATGCCTTTTATTTCTTTAAATAACACATGTACATTTTTACCAATCTTTTATCAATATTATTCCTCACACAAATTACATATGGCACTGATAAACCTTCCAGCGACAAAGAACATTACAACTTACCTCAAAAGCTTTAACACAATCTTATGCAGAAAATGAGACATTTTAATCAGACACTTTCAACGTCTGTACAAATTATGTATTTCTTGTTATTTGTTAATACACTTTGTATAATTACAATTAATGCTTTGACCATTTCATTCCATTTCCCATTTGCTAATTTAAGGAATGATTGATTGGTTTGTTTTTATGGCAAATCAACCTCAGCGGGTCATTTATTGCCAACAAAATTTTATTTATTTATTGCTGGTAATACCCTTTTCTTTCAACAATTTATTGTTGTTTTTTAGATAAACTTTTGTGTCTAGTAATACATTTTTCTTTTCGAGTATCAAGATTCATTGGGATTTGTTTTTAAGGGCAGGGTCCCCAAGTCCTACCCTTGTTATTTAACCTATAACTGGAGAGAAGGGACAGATTGATACCTTTCCCAAGGATACCAGTGCTTAAGTGAATGTAGGGTATTCGAACTGATTTCTCTTTCCGAGCCGATATCCACTGCACCACAACGCACATCCGTCACTATACGTTTACAGCACCAAGCGGTCACCCACCTAAGTACTGACCAGGCTCAACGTTACTTAACTTCGTTGATCGAGCGAGAACCGGTGTATTCAACGTGATAGGCTGTAAGCCTTTAAGGAATGCTTTCAATCGTATAGAAATAATTGTTGGTATGCAGGAATTTAGTTAAGAAGTTCTTTAGGAAATGGCCTTGTGCCATGTGAAATTCAAACCTAAAATTACTATGCATCAGAGGCCCCAACATTGCCATACTAAAGGACAGACATCACATAACAAAGCAGTACCCTTTTCTGCAAGTAAAACACCCGGAAAGAATTCTGTTGATAGGAAAGAAAAATATTCTGAGTTTGTTGTTAACGATGTTTCCCTGCCTGATGGATCAATTTTTCTTCTACTGAGAAGACACGTTGCCAGCTGATCCGGCTACCAGACAAGTTTTCTCATTGGTTAGGGAAGATATTGCTGATCATTACAATGTGATGTAGTCCTTGATGGACCACATCACATTTTAAGGTGGGGTTCACATCGTAACTGGGAAGGTATAGAACATTGTAATGTAGACCGGCTGAAATGTCGTAAGTATAACGACTAAGATGAGCATGTTGCTTTAAATAGCAAAGCATATAACAATGATATCCCTTCATGTGGTTCTTTATGTAGTTTGTTTGTTTGTTTCGAGGTTTAACGACCTATCAATCCTTATGAGGTCATTTAAGGTCATAACCAATGATTTTGGATAAGGTTATTTCATTTTTACAAAATTTTTCTTTTCGAGTATCAAGATTCATTGGGATTTGTTTTTAAAAGCAGGGTCCCCAAGTCCTACCCTTGTTATTTAACCCATAACTGGAGTGAAGGGACGGATTAATATCTTTCCCAAGGGTACCAGTGCTTAAGTGAATGCAGTGTATTCAACTGGAATTCGAACTCGGCTCACCGATTTCTCTTTCCGAGCCGATCTCCACTGCACCACAACGCACACCCGTCACTATACGCTTACAGCACCTGGTATTCTCAAGCGGTCACCCATCTAAGTACTGACCAGGCTCAACGTTGCTTAATTTCGTTGATCGAGCGAGAACCGGTGTATTCAACGTGATATGGCTGTAAGCCCTCTTTATGTAGTCATCACATCGTTTGTACATAGCCTGAAGCCATAGGGAGCTGGTTAATTTTTCTTGGTTTCGGCCTTGTGGCAGACTTAACCGAACGTCCTACTGTTTAAAAGTTTTATCCAGAGTTATCAGAAGGTTTTCATCGCAGGTTGGAATGTGTGAATTTGTGTGCAATAGAGTAAGAATAGAGTATACATTTTTCATGTTAAAAAAGAAATTTATTTAAAGGAAATGAATAACACAAGTTGTAGACGTTAATGTGCAATTAGAAACATTATTAAGAAGTTAAGGGTAAAGTTCATGTTCAATGATAAAGTTATGGGTATCAAGACTTGTAGAAAATGTTCGTAGAAGTAACTGTTGAAAGAGTTAAGGAGAAAGAGAACAAGGTGTGACCTGGCCTTATCTCCGGGTTGATTTGAAGTTAAATTTTAGTTGTTTTGTCTCGCGGCTCCCATCTGACTCTGTTGACCGGTCACAGAATGTTCTTAAGTAATTAAATCTGGTCATGTGACCGGCTCCAGGAAGCATTTCCGCTTTTAGATGTGAAATAACGTCATTATGAATTTTCTGTTTTTAATCCAATCAGGATTCAGGATTTGCTTTTCATACTGACTTCTGAATAGTCATTTGAATCCAATTTTGCGGGTGTGCAATTTTACTTTGGGTTTTTCCTAAATTCTTTTAGTTCTTAATTTCTTATCCCTACAAACTTTCTTCTGTTCCAGTTCTTTTCCAGTTCAGCGAAGAAATCATATCAGAGATGTCAGTTCTCAGGCTTGTGGAACAAGACTTAGAAGGTTCTTGATTTGGAACGGTTGAGAATTTAAACGTGGCAGCTTATCCCACCAATGTATTCCACTTGAAGTTTCCTCGCAGGCAGCAGACGTCGAATTGTTCAAGAATTCCAGAGATTTTTACTTTTGTACAAAAACAACAAAATGTAACAAAAATCTTCAAAACAAAGCATATAACAATGATACATCTTCACTTAAAAAAATCAGCAGACAAATGATGAAACCTGGGAGTAGGTACACCGGTAGAAACGTCGTGAACATGACGGCAAAGATGAACAAGTTCCAACTGGCAAAGCATATAATAATGATACTTCTTTATCTAAAAATCGGAAAAAACAGCAGACGTCTGAAGAAGGCTGGTGTGGCGTAGATCGGCCGAAACGTCGTGAGTATAACGACCAAGATGAGCATGTTGCTTCAGATAGCAAAGAATATAATAATGATACATCTTCACTTCAAAAATTCAATAAAAAATACAGCAGACAACTGATGAAGCCTGGGGGTAGGTACACCGGTAGAAACGTCGTGAGCATGACGGCAAAGATGAACAAGTTCCAAATAGCAAAGAATATAATAATGATACATCTTTATCTCATAAATTCAGAAAAGAAACATACGACATACAACTGAAGAAGATCGGAGAGACACTGGCTGAAAATATCCTGAATATAACGGTCAAGATAATAAATAAAACGTAAACGAATAAAATTTCTACATTTCAAACATTTCTCATCAAAAAAAAAAAAAAAAAAAAAAGTAAAAGACATCAGATCGGGAATAATCCGTATGCTAAGAGGAGTGCCAGTAGTTCTTGGAGCACTAGAACCTCTCAGGAAACTTAGCGGAAAGGGAAGAAAACTGAAAATCAGAGGCTAAACCTAAAGCTTTCTGACAACAGCAAAAGTGAAAGCAGCTAGAATACTGAGGAGGGTGCTGGTGTATTGAATAGACATGCTACGAGAGATAATGCTGAAATAATAAAACTCTGGAAAAGGTTAAAATTTAATAGAATTTGGACTGTTCCGATGCAAAGTTACTAAGCAAGGTGCTGAAGAACTGAAAAGAATAACTATTGCTTGGTTTTCACTAACGACTAAATGTTAAGCGAGAAAATAACCATCCATGAATAATAAAAACAATAATCTTTTTAGTATTTGTCAATATTTCTGAGATGAGGCAGTATTTAAAGTATTTACATTATTCGGACTATTGTCCTCAACTTTGTTGCCATTTGTACCTGAAGAAGGCGGGAGCGTACAACGGTCGTAATGTCGTATAAATATAGACAAATAGAATGATCGGTTATTAAACGTCGTACAAATGGCAACAAAGATGAGGACAATAGTCCGAATAATGTAAATACTGTAGATACGACCTCATCTCAGAAATATAGACAAATAGAATGATCTATTATTAAACGTCGTACAAATGGCAACAAAGATGAAGACAATAGTTCGAATAATGTAAATACTGTAAATACTACCTCATCTCAGAAATATAGACAAATAGAATGATCTATTATTAAACGTCGTACAAATGGCAACAAAGATGAGGACAATAGTCCGAATAATGTAAATACTGTAAATGCTACCTCATCTCAGAAATATAGACAAATAGAATGATCTATTATTAAACGTCGGACAAAGAGCAACAAAGATGAGGACAATAGTCCGAATAATGTAAATACTGTAAATACTACATCATCTCAGAAATATAGACAAATAGAATGATCTATTATTAAACGTCGTACAAATGGCAACCAAGATGAAGACAATAGTTCGAATAATGTAAATACTGTAAATACTACATTATCTCAGAAATATAGACAAATAGAATGATCTATTATTAAACGTCGTACAAATGGCAACCAAGATGAAGACAATAGTTCGAATAATGTAAATAGTGTAAATACTACCTCATCTCCGAAATATAGACAAATAGAATGATCTATTATTAAACGTCGTACAAATGGCAACAAAGATGAGGACAATAGTCCGAATAATGTAAATACTGTAAATACTACATCATCTCAGAAATATAGACAAATAGAATGATCTATTATTAAACGTCGTACAAATGGCAACAAAGATGAGGACAATAGTCCGAATAATGTAAATAGTGTAAATACTACCTCATCTCAGAAATATAGACAAATAGAATGATCTATTATTAAACGTCGTACAAATGGCAACAAAGATGAGGACAATAGTCCGAATAATGTAAATACTGTAAATACTACCTCATCTCAGAAATATAGACAAATAGAATGATCTATTATTAAACGTCGGACAAAGGGCAACAAAGATGATGACAATAGTCCGAATAATGTAAATACTGTAAATACTACATCATCTCAGAAATATAGACAAATAGAATGATCTATTATTAAACGTCGTACAAATGGCAACCAAGATGAAGACAATAGTCCGAATAATGTAAATACTGTAAATACTACATCATCTCAGAAATATAGACAAATAGAATGATCTATTATTAAACGTCGTACAAATGGCAACAAAGATGAGGACAATAGTCCGAATAATGTAAATACTGTAAATACTACATCATCTCAGAAATATAGACAAATAGAATGATCTATTATTAAACGTCGTACAAATGGCAACAAAGATGAGGACAATAGTCCGAATAATGTAAATACTGTAAATACTACATCATCTCAGAAATATAGACAAATAGAATGATCTATTATTAAACGTCGTACAAATGGCAACAAAGATGAGGACAATAGTCCGAATAATGTAAATAGTGTAAATACTACCTCATCTCAGAAATATAGACAAATAGAATGATCTATTATTAAACGTCGCACAAATGGCAACAAAGATGAGGACAATAGTCCGAATAATGTAAATACTGTAAATACTACCTCATCTCAGAAATATAGACAAATAGAATGATCTATTATTAAACGTCGGACAAAGGGCAACAAAGATGAGGACAATAGTCCGAATAATGTAAATAGTGTAAATACTACCTCATCTCAGAAATATAGACAAATAGAATGATCTATTATTAAACGTCGTACAAATGGCAACAAAGATGAGGACAATAGTCCGAATAATGTAAATACTGTAAATACTACCTCATCTCCGAAATATAGACAAATAGAATGACCTGTTATTAAACGTCGTACAAATGGCAACCAAGATGAAGACAATAGTTCGAATAATGTAAGTACTGTAAATACTACCTCATCTCAGAAATATAGACAAATAGAATGATCTATAATTAAAAGCTGTACAAGTGGCAACAAAGATGAGAACAATAGTCCGAATAATGTAAATGCAATAATCTTTTTCTTCTCTGTGCCGTGTCAGTTCAGGAAATTGGCGATCATATCTCTTCATAATTTCTTGTCCTTTGTAACTTTTGCTATTTTTTCCTAAACCTTACTCTTCTATCCATTTACCCAAACTCTCGAGGTAGGATATGCATTATTTTCCTCTGTCAATTTTGCCTCAATCCACTCTGTGAGTGTTAAATTTTTATTATGGGGACTTCTCCACAAATGGACTCGTCCACACTTGTATAATACGGCTAACAACTCTGAGTTAGGAGTCACTGCGTAGCAGACTTGCCTCTGCTACTGTTGACACTGTCAGCACTCTGCCTTCGGTAGAGGGCGCTCTCTGCTTCCGAGCAGAGAGCACAAACCCAGTCGTGGTTCCGCCGGAGGGTAGAACCACGACTCGGTAAAAATAGAGACATATTTTTGGCCCGGCTATCTGGCCGGGAACTCCCACTTTAAAATGACCATGTGTCACATCCGGCCTTTTGTGGGGAGGCTAGTGAATATAGTCACTGCGTAGCAGACTTGCCTCTGCTACTGTTGACACTGCCAGCACTCTGCCTTCGGTAGAGGGCGCTCTCTGCTTCCGAGCAGAGAGCACAAACCCAGTCGTGGTTCCGCCGGAGGGCAGAACCACGACTCGGTCAAAATAGACAGACATATTTTTGGCCCGGCTATATGGCCGGGAACTCCCACTTTAAAATGACCATGTGTCCCATCCGGCCTTTTGTGGGGAGGCTAGTGAATATAGTCACTACGTAGCAGACTTGCCTCTGCTACTGTTGACACTGTCAGCACTCTGCCTTCGGTAGAGGGCGCTCTCTGCTTCCGAGCAGAGAGCACAAACCCAGTCGTGGTTCCGCCGGAGGGCAGAACCACGACTCGGTAAAAATAGACAGACATATTTTTGGCCCGGCTATATGGCCGGGAATACCCACATTAAAATGACCATGTGTCACATCCAGCCTTGCGTGGGAAGGCTAGTGAATATAGTCACTGCGTAGCACTTGCCTCTGCTACTGTTGACACTGTCAGCACTCTGCCTTCGGTAGAGGGCGCTCTCTGCTTCCGAGCAGAGAGCACAAACCCGGTCGTGGTTCCGCCGGAGGGCAGAACCACGACTCGGTAAAAATAGACAGACATATTTTTGGCCCGGCTATATGGCCGGGAACTCCCACTTTAAAATGTCCATGTGTCACATCCGGCCTTGCGTGGGGAGGCTAGTGAATATAGTCACTGCGTAGCAGACTTGCCTCTGCTACTGTTGACACTGTCAGCACTCTGCCTTCGGTAGAGGGCGCTCTCTGCTTCCGAGCAGAGAGCACAAACCCAGTCGTGGTTCCGCCGGAGGGTAGAACCACGACTCGGTAAAAATAGACAGACATATTTTTGGCCCGGCTATATGGCCGGGAATACCCACTTTAAAATGACCATGTGTCACATCCGGCCTTGCGTGGGAAGGCTAGTGAATATAGTCACTGAGTAGTAGACCTGCCTCTGCTACCATAGACACTGTCAGCACTCTGCCTTCAGGTAGAGGGCGCTCTCTGCTTCCGAGCAGAGAGTACTAACCCAGTCGTGGTTCCGCCGAAGGGTAGAACTACGACTGGGGAAAAATAGACAGACATTTTTTGGCCCGGCTATATGGCCGGGAACTCCCACTATAAAATGACCATGTGTCACATCCAGCCTTGCGTGGGAAGGCTAGTAAATACAGTCACTGAGTAGTAGACTTGCCTCTGCTACTATAGACACCGTCAGCACTCTGCCTTCGGGTAGAGGGCGCTCTCTGCTTCCGAGCAGAGAGCACTAACCCAGTCGTGGTTCCGTCGAAGGGTAGAAGCACGACTGGGCAAAAATAGACAGGTATTTTTTGGCCGGGCCATATAGCTCGGAAATTCCCACTCATAAACTGAGCATGTGTCACATGTTGCCCTTAGTGGGAGGAACAACTAAATATAGTCACTGGGTAGTAAACACAGAGTGAGTGAAGGAGTGAGTCAGGACGCATGCGAGAGAAAGTACTCTCCAGTCCACGTTTGCCTTTGTACTACGTTTCCCGAGGATATACTATTCAACCTTATATCCGAGTCCGTGTTATCTGCCTATGGCCCTTCGGTCATGACAATTTTCCAACTCTCTTGCCAGTTGACTTTAAAATTTGAACTCTCTTTCTGATCTTAAGTATAAATGGGCGTTTTGTTTCTCTAAAACTTCATCGTTGCTCATATGTTTAAACTATGGTATTCTCAACATCCTTCTGTAGAACCATATTTCTGTTGCTCCTAGTCTGTTCTTCATTTTTGAGGAAATTATCCAGCATTCACTGTCATATATGAGGGTCGATATCACGTAACAGTTCAGGATTCTTTTCTTTGTTTCTTTGTTTTCCTGTTTCTTAATACTTTGTTTAGTTTTTGGAAGGCACTTTTGCTATCCCAATGCGTCTTCGGATTTTAATGTCGCAAATTAGATGTTTAAATGATTGTAATTGTTGAATTTTGATATCTCCAATTTGTAATTTGCATATTGGAGGTGATTAAAAGAGATATGTTAATGCACTCAATATGTATTGAGGAGTTAGGGTTACATACCATGATTAAGAAAAGTTCCAAACTTGATGAAAACAAAGATATTTTAATATATTTTCTTTATGTGTTTGGGTATATAATCAGGTATTTAGTTGAGCACATAGTCTAGCCGATGTAAATTAATTTCTTATATATATATATATATATATATATATATATATGTGTGTGTGTGTGTGTGTGTGTGTGTGTGTGTGTGTGATTATAACTATACTCGTGTCAAAAAACCTTCCACGAATCTACGAAGACGGGAAAAATTGTTTTAAAATGAAAGAGCTCAGTACATGAACAGCTTTCCTGGAAGGACCGTTTAGGTGAAATCTAGGCAGGTCTGTCTGGCTCACTAGGTATTCATTAGGCTTCCGGTCAGATCATGGGCTAGTTATTTTTTCCGATTTCCCCTCGATATCGGAAATAGATAGCGTGATATCAGGTCTGATCAAGATCAGGATTTCAACCCTTTTATCGTGGTTCTTGCAGCAGAATTTGCACTAACTTGGTAAAATTATAGTTTTTAGTCTCAAACATTAGTAGATCTTCTCAGACGACTCGTTTTTCCTGATATCGGAAATCTATACTCCCTGTATTCTATCGAATCTGATCAAAAACCTATATTCATTCATCAATATGGCTCATTTTCTCCAATTTTGCTCCCGATGGGTACGATAAGTTTTCATGGAATTGCTTAGGTTAGTTTATCCTTGGATGATTTATTTGACTTCGATATTGGAAATCGATACCTCGATATCCTATCGGGTCTGATCAAAGTCAGGTTTTCAGCCCTTTCATTTTAGTTTTTGCTTCGGTTTTGGCTATAAGTAGGTATTGTTCTAGTTCTTAGTCTCAGCCATGATACCATTTACTCAGAGGACTTATTTAGCCTCCAAAATTCAGTTTACGACGAAAAAAACTTATTTGATATCGATGCAAGGAAATCAAAATTTGACTTACATCCATTCATTTTTCTTTCAGTCTACGGTTTCACTTTAACTGGAAACAAATATTGCTTTTTAGTCTTTCATGCCAATGTCCAAAGAGACTGAGCTCTAGGACCATGAATTAGTTTTAAAGCTTTCATTACACCCGAGCAACGCCGGACTACGCTGCTAGTATATATATATATATATATATATTTTACGTTTGTTATCAAATATGGTATCCAATATGCCAAAAAAAGGTGAAATATGCCAAAATTTTCTTGGCATGTTTATTATTACAATCTTAGATGCTTAATAAATAAGAGTTATAAAAACACAAACAAATACAACCAGGAAGAGTTAGGTTCGCTTTTCGTCCGGTTCCTGCTCTTCCCCGGTTTTTTGAAAAGGAGTAGAGGTTTATACCCAGTTTCATGTTTAGGACTTGGCTTCCAGTTCTTTCTAAAGTCTACTTCAAC
Source organism: Ascarosepion bandense (assembly GCA_037127315.1). Classification (NCBI taxonomy): domain Eukaryota; kingdom Metazoa; phylum Mollusca; class Cephalopoda; order Sepiida; family Sepiidae; genus Ascarosepion; species Ascarosepion bandense. The sequence goes on from JBBBDQ010002187.1 coordinate 2,195,703, forward strand.
TCTATACTCCGAACATCTTCGCCTTCACAATGCATTTTTATTTATTATTTTCTTTTTACTTTTTCGCTCATAGTGGTTGAGAGGCTCGTCCGGTTCACACTTCTCCCTAGTCTTTTGAACAATAGTAAGGTTTATCCCGTGTTTCCAGTTTAGGATTCGGTTTTCAGTTACTTCTAAAATCTACTTCAACTCTATACTTCTTACATCTCTTTCTAAACTCTGAATTTTTATTTACTCTTTACTTTTTTTTTCTTCAATATTAGTAGATAGGTTCGTCTATCGTCCGGTTCACACTCCTCCCTTAGTATTTTGAACAATAGCAAAGTTTTACCCTTTGTTTCCTGTTTAGGGTTGGCTTTCTGGTTCCTTATAAAGTATTATTCTCTGTACCTCTAATGCAATAGGTTTGCCTATCGACCGGTTCACACTCCTCCCCGTTCTTTCCAACACGAGTATAGGTTTATCTTTTGTTTTCTGTTTGGGGTTGGCTTTCTGGTTCCTTATAAAGTATTATTCTCTGTACCTCTAATGCAATAGGTTTGCCTATCGACCGGTTCACACTCCTCCCCGTTCTTTCCAACACGAGTATAGGTTTATCTTTTGTTTTCTGTTTGGGGTTGGCTTTCCGGTTCCTTATAAAGTATTATTCTCTGTACTTCTAATGCAATAGATTTGCCTATCGACCGGTTCATACTCCTCCCCGTTCTTTCCAACACGAGTATAGGTTTATCTTTTGTTTTCTGTTTGGGGCTTGCTTGCTGGTTCCTTATAAAGTATTCTTCTCTTTAGCTCTAACATAGTAGATAGGTTCGTTTATTGTCCTGTTCATACTTCTCCCCGCTCTTTTTATGTAGATTTGAAGCTTGTATTTTGATTCCTTCTTCGAATTGGCTTTCCAGTTCCTTCAACATGATAATTCTAATATCTCTTCCTAAACTCTGAATGTTTATTTAATATCTATATTTTATTATTTTATTTATATCTATATTTTATTTATTATTTATATTTTTTATTTATATATATATATTTTATATATATTTTTTATATATATTTTTTATATATATTTTTATATTTTTTATATATAGTTTTATATATATTTTATTTATATATATATATATTTATATATATTTTTTATTTATATTTATTTATATTTATATTTTATTATTTTAATATTTATTTAATATCTACTTTTTCCCTCAATATGAGTAAATAAAATCGTTTATTTTCCGATTATCAATCTTCCCGGAAGTGAAGTCGAGATTTACCCCATGTTTACTGTCCAGGATTGGGTTTTCGATACCTTGTAAAATCTACTTCACATCTCTACTCATAACATTGGGTGAATAGGTTAAAAAACAAAACAAAAAAAAAATGGCAAAAATACATTAACTGTTTTTCAACAGTAAATTTTAAAGGATGTGCGTTGTGGTGCAGTGGATATCCGCTTGGAATGAGAAATCGGGGAGCCGAGTTTGAATTCCAGTTGCATTCACTTACTCGCAAATACCCTTGGGAAAGGTATTAATCCGTCTCTTCCTTCCAGTTATGGGTTAAATAACAGGACAGATTGGGTTCTATAGCCCTGGCTGGCAACCAGTCTACCGCAGAAAGCAATGGCAACCTACTGCGGGATAATCCTCTGCCCAGTCAGTCATGTCTCGCGAGAGACATGATCGTCCAAGCGTGTTTCACGTATGGCACTTAACTGACTAACTGACAGCGAAATTAGTTGGATATTTGTTTCTAATTGTTGAAATATTTGTTTCTGTCTTTCTTTTTCTCTGACGGCTCTTGATTCTAGTTCCTTCTACCCCTTAGATGTACAGGTCAGATACTGGCTACAGTTGACAACCGACCCTCGCCCTGTATCTCGTGAACTGACCAAAAAATTAAAAAGAATTACTTTTAGCTTACTGGCAGTAACATGTGTGGGATGGTTGCAACTTTCTTGAAAATATTAAAATATTTCTTTAAAATATTTAAAATATTAAAATATTTATTTAAAATATTTAAAATATTAAAATATTTATTTAAATATTTATTTTATTTTTTTAAGCTTGGCAGAAATTTTTTGAATTGTTCGATTTTAACTCAGTTAATCACCCAATTTTTTTTAGACCAAACTCTCGCCCGGTTCACACTCCACCCACGTCTATTGAACAGGTGTAGAGGCTTAACCCTTGTTCCCTGTTTAGGGTGTGGTTTCCGGCTCTCTCTTTTCATCTTTTTACTCTTATGTAGCCCCCTGCACATCAGTGGTGTTACCGCCTTGATTGGGGTGATACGATTAAAAAAATGTAAGTTAAAATCTCTTTGTAAACTTTGATTTTATTAATTCATTATTTACATCGATATTCTTCGTTAAATAAATAGAGGTCATTCCGTTCTTAATAGGCTGAGTATGATGTGAATATTTATTGGAATATATACAAGGTGTCCATAAACTCCATGTGCACTTTTAAAAATTTATAACTTTATTATAGAAATAATCTGTAAAAAATCGTATAACGTTTAATGTTTCAACAAGAGGGAGCTCCTCGCCACTTTGCTCTGCATGTTTGACAGTTTCTAAATCAGGAATTTCCTAACAGATTGATTGGAAGGCGTGGAGCATTTTATTGGTTTTCATGTTCGCCAAATCTGACTCCATTATATTTTTCTTTTATGGGGACATGTGAAAAGAAATGAGTATGCAACCAAACCTAGTTCATTAGAAGATTTGAAAGCTAAAATAACTAATGGGATTTCAGGCATTACTGTAAATCAGTTGGCAAATGTTTTCCGTGAATTGCAAAATCGTATTACACTTTGTATTGCTAATGATGGAGGACATGCGAAAACTTAAATAAAATTTCAATAAAACCTTTAAAAATATAGATTTACTTCTTTCTAATCCTTTTTACAAATTATTTCTATCGCAAATACAAATAAGGTTATACATTTGTTAAAGTGCACACGAACTTTATGGACACCCTGTATAAATAAATGAATTGTCTCCCTTTGTAGGGGTCGTTATTACCGGCCCCTGGTTTGGGCGAAAGCAGCCTGTCATCGGCCTCTTTTTTCCCGCGACACCGACGATTCACACAGACAAATTTGGCTCCTTGAAACTCAACCAACAGTCACACGGTGTCCGAAAATGGAGCGGCTAAGAAGACAACATAGGAACGAGGATGTCCCAACAGTTGCAGCAATGAGTCCGAAAATTTCTTTCTTTCTAAACTTTTTTACACATTATTTCTATCGCAAATACAAATAAAGTTTTTAAAGTGCACAGAAACTTTATGGACAACCTGTATAAAAAGATTATATTACTGAAAATCAGTTGGCAAATGTTTTCCGTGAACTGCAAATTCGTATTACCCTTTGTATTACTAATGATGGAGGACATGTGGAAACTTAAATAAAATTTCAATAAAACCTTAAAAAATATAGACTTACTTCTTTTTAATTCTTTTTACAAATTATTTTTTATCGCAAATATGAAATTATAATTTTTTAAATAGCGCACGAACTTTATGGACACCCTGTATAATTTAAGAAAGACTTTAATCAAATATTTATCGCCTACAAGCAGGTCTTTGGATCTACTAAGTAAAGGCATTTATTTATTAAAATACATTTACATATTAAAAAGAAAAGTGTCCGAAAAAGCGTTGTTGATAACTACAGATGGAAAAAAAAAGAACTTCAAATACTTAGACCTCTCTGAGAATGAGCTTTCCCCCTGCTGTGAAAAACGCTTTAATCTTATCAGGGTCGCAAGAGCTTGGAACTCTAACCTCTTTATTAAGTTCTTTACTTGTCGAACGTCCGTTTACGTTCTCGAAGCTTTTCGCTCTCACGCGTAATAACTGGCCTTCGGTACTGATTTTGACACTTTCCGGTTCGAAGCTGCCGATATCGATCTCGACAGAAAACTTTTCCTGTCCGTCTTCATAATTCCGTCTAGGTAACATGGGCGATGTCCTCGCTGAGGGGAAGCTCACTGGTACACGCCTCGAAGGGGAAGGACTGGATTGTCTCGGTCCACTCGCACTTAAGTGGTCAGCATATTTGGGTGGTGGCAACAATGCCTCAGCTGTCAAGTAGCCATCAGACGACATAACACAGTTGAGGCTTTTCAGGTCAATGTTGGCAGGTAGCGCCACTTTACGGCTGTATTCAACCGTCTCTGATGATTCACCGTCCTTAAGTTCGTGCTTTGCGTGAACCTGCCAGAAGAGAAGAAAGGACAATTAAAATTATAAATGCTTGTTTACTTCAACATATTCATTTACTGTTTGCTTCATTAGTGATTTTAAATATCATTGAACTGCACGAATAATCAGTGATTCACAGATACAGCCGTCAGTCAGTTAAGTGACGTATGCGATACACGGTGGCGATATATGTAGATTTTACCAGGAGAAAAAGTTAGCTATTATGTTGTATGTTGAATTATGTTTATAAAAGATTACTAAATGAAAGATCAGAAATAATATCCAGATGTTGGTTGGTTGTTTGTTGTGTTTTATGGGATATCAACCTCGGCGGGTCATTTATTGCCAACTAAATTTTTTATTGCTGGTAATACATTTTTTTTTTCAACAATTGTTGTTTTTTATATAAGTTTTTGTGTCTAGTAATACATTTCTTTTCGGGTATCAAGATTCATTGAGATTTGTTTTTAAGGACAGGGTCCCCAAGTCCTACCCTGTTATATAACGAATAACTGGAGGGAAGGGATGGATTAATACCTTTCCCAAGGGTACCAGTGCTTAAGTGAATGCAGGGTATTTAACTGGAATTCGAACTCGGCTAACCGATTTCTCTTTCTGAGCCGATATCCACAGCACCACAATGCACATCCGTCACTAAACGGACCGCTTGGTATTCCCAAGCGGTCACTCATCTAAGTACTGACCAGGCTCAACGTTGTTTAACTTCGGTGATCGAGCGAGAACCGGTGTATTCAACGTAATATGGCCGTAAGCCTGTCCAGATGTAATCGCACCTATAAATACATATTAGGATCATACAAACATGGATGAAAGTGTTTTAAGATCGTCAAATAAGTCCTCCCTAATTATGAAAATTTTCAGTTGTTTAAAAAATCCAAATTGTAAAAAAAGCCCCGTTTGTATAACACCGAAAGGTTGAAAACTTTGCAGAAAAAACTCATTTCCAAATGAAAATTATTCAAAAGTTCTATAATGTAAATGCATTGAAAACTTTTAATACAACTGCTGTGTACTAGCCTAATTTAATGATGACCAAAAACTAACTAATTATATATATATATATATATATATATATATATATATATATATATATATATATAAACAAACTTAAAACTATACTCGTTTCGAAAAACTCTCCGCGTATCTACGTGGAAGGAAAAAATGGTTGCAAAAAAGGAAAGAGCTAAGGACATGAACATCGGCTATATATATATATATATATATATAGTTCTATGATTATATGAAAATCATTTTCACAACTAACACCTAACATTCCCTGATGACGAGATAGAAATCTCGAAACATAGAAATTTCCGTGTCGCAATGTACTTTTAATTTTTAATTGCATAACAAATTTGATTATATAATATATATATATATATATATATATATATATATATATATATGCGCTACAATATTTAATGTATTGAGCACTTTTTTTAAAAGAAAGTATATGCCAGAGACCTCAAAATCGTAAAACGTTGGGTCTTCTTTACCTGGACAAATATATATATATATATATATATATATATATATATATATATATATATATATATTAGGTTGTCCTAAAAGTTCGTAAACACTTGTGAAATGTGTCCATCTGGTCCAGCACAATTGAGACAAGCGATGGGTTCAGAAAGGGCAAGAGACACCGTCGGTTCCAAAACAAGATCGATTCGGCAAGAAAGTCATGTTGTGCGTTTGGTGGAACTTTGAAGGAATCGTGCATTTTGAGTTGGTTCCGAATGGTCTTGCCATCAGTGCCGAACTTGAGCGGGTCTACGAAAAGTTGAAGCAAATGTACCTGGCTCTAATCAACCGAAAGCGCGCTTTGATGCAGCAGGACAATACCAAGCCACACACCGCCAAGAAGACCAAAGACAAGTTTGAAGAGCTGGACGGCGTTGGGGTTCTGCCACATCCAGCCTACAGTCCTGACTGTGCTCCATCAGATTACGGCCTTTTCCGCTCAATGCAACACTTTCTGAAGGGCCGCCGATTCGACTCGTTTGATGAAGTCGAGGAAGCGTGTCAAGAATTCTTTGATTCGAAGCCGGCTGAATGGTACTTTGACCAGATCCGAAAGCTTGCAGATCGATGGCAGAAAGTCTTGGAAAATGATGATCTTTATTTTGAGCAATAAGTTTTGTTGTTTTTGTGAGTAAAATTTCAATTTTTTGCAAGTGTTTACGAACTGTTGGGACAACCTAATATATAATTTCTGAAGAAAGGGATAAAAATTTATTAAAGAAACATATGAGCATTTCAGAAGTATTCCTGATACAGGTATTCCGATACAGGTATCCACTAGAAATACAGGTATACAGGTATACAGGTATTCCGATACAGGTATTCCGATACAGGTATCCACTAGAAATACAGGTATACAGGTATACAGGTATTCCGATACAGGTATTCCGATACAGGTATCCACTAGAAATACAGGTATACAGGTATACAGGTATTCCGATACAGGTATTCCGATACAGGTATCCACTAGGAAATACAGGTATACAGGTATACAGGTATTCCGATACAGGTATTCCGATACAGGTATTCCGATACAGGTATTCCGATACAGGTATCCACTAGAAATACAGGTATACAGGTATACAGGTATTCCGATACAGGTATTCCGATACAGGTATTCCGATACAGGTATCCACTAGAAATACAGGTATACAGGTATACAGGTATTCCGATACAGGTATCCACTAGAAATACAGGTATACAGGTATACAGGTATCCACTAGAAATACAGGTATACAGGTATACACTAGAAATACAGGTATACAGGTATTCCGATACAGGTATTCCGATACAGGTATTCCGATACAGGTATCCACTAGAAATACAGGTATACAGGTATACAGGTATCCACTAGAAATACAGGTATACAGGTATCCACTAGAAATACAGGTATACAGGTATTCCGATACAGGTATTCCGATACAGGTATTCCGATACAGGTATCCACTAGAAATACAGGTATACAGGTATACAGGTATCCACTAGAAATAATGTTGAATTAATAAAATCTGTCGGATTAATAATTAAAAAAATGAATTTCTTTCTTTAGAAATTGCTTTGTTTAAGTCATGATACAAAACTGGGTAGATATTTTCTTTCTTTTTTTTATCATATCACCCCGAGCAAGGCGGTAACGCCACTGATGTGCAGGGGCTACGTAATAGTGAAAAGATTGGAAAAGAGAAAGCCGGAAACCACATCCTAAACAGGGAATAAGGGATGAGCCTCTTTACCTGTTCAATAGACGTGAGTGGAGTGCGAACCGGGCGATAGTTTAATCTATCTACTCCAATAGAAAAAAAAGGAGTGCAAAGATTGGAAAAGAGAAAGCCGGAAACCACATCCTAAACAGGGAACAAGGGATGAGCCTCTTCACCTGTTCAATAGACGTGGGTGGCGTGTGAACCGGGCAATAGTTTAGTTTATATCCATTAGGTTGTCCCAAAAATTCGTAAAAACTTGCAAAAAACTGAACCTCAACGCCGTCCAGCTCTTCAAACTTGTCTTTGGTCTTCCTGGTTGTGTGTGGCTTGGCATTGTCCTGCTGCATCAAAGCGCGCTTTCAGTTGATCAGAGCCGGATACTTTTGCTTCAACTTTTCGTAGACCGGCTCAAGTTAATGACAGTCAAGTTCGGCACTGATGGCACGACCGTTCGGAACCAACTCAAAATGCACGATTCCTTCAAAGTTCCACCAAACGCACAACATGACTTTCTTGCCGAATCGATCTTGTTTTGGAACCGACGGTGTCTCTTGCCCTTTCTGAACCCATCGCTTGTCTCGATTGTGCTGGACCAGATGGACACATTTCGCAAGTGTTTATGAACGTTTGGGACAACCTAATATTTCGAGAGTCAGAAAAAATCTGTGTTTAAAGCCACTTCCTGGCTGAAATTTGAACTGTGATCATCCGATTTTCATTTCGGGCCACGATAGAACACAATACTTACCTGCAACTTATTATCTATTAATCGGACTTCGATTTCTTGTGGTTCAAATTGGCGCACGTCAAAACGTGTGGTGAACACTGGTCGACCATGGATATCCTTAGATATAAACTTTTCCGATCCGGTTGGGTTAGGTGAGGCGGATCGTCTCAGACAGTCGGAGATTGGCTTGAGGGTTAACATGTCGCGGTGCATCCGATCAAGTTCCTTACACCAGTCTGTATTGCCAAGGTCTTGTTGGATTTCGGAAAGAATCTTGTTGTGTCGATCCAAGAGAGTCATATCGTCGCTGAGGACTGGAATTTCAATAGACATCATGGCGGGTGAACTGAACACCTGGAAATATTGAATGAGAAAAAGAAAAAGAATGAAAGACCGAAAAGTAAAAAAATAAAACAAAAATAAGAAAGAAAGAAAGAAAGAAAGAAAGAAAGAAAGAAAGAAAGAGGGAAATAATAAAAATATTAGAAAGGAGAGAAAGATATATATATATATATAGTCATATTTTCTAAACATATACTGTTAAATATAAGAGACAATGAATGTATATTATGTTTAATCATGAGCCGTTCTAAACGTCGTATTTTGGCTTTAATTTCAGCTTTAAAAGCTTAGAACCAAATGAATAAAAAATTATCCAAATGTTGGAGAATTTTTGTCTTTATTTTCAAATGAAATTAAAGCCAAAATACTGTAAAATGTTTCAGTGATGACATCGGTATGAATTTTAGATTAGATAAATGTGCAAAAGTAACATTCAAAAATGAAGAATTACAGTAAAACACTCATCAGATCTAGATTTTGTCACAAATATTAGGGAACTGGAACAAAAAAAAAGTCCTATAAATATCTAGAAGTCAGCGAAGGAGATAGAATTTCAGCAAAATGTAAGTTAAAAACACTACAGGCGTGTATGTCTGGTGTTAAATGCAGAGTTGACTTCACAAAACGGAATATCAGCCATAAACACTTTGGCTGCCCTGTGGTGCAATACACTTTCGACTTGTCGAACGTCCTACAGCCATTGTGTGCGATGGACGTTACTCCAAGGAAACGTGAGAAAATTGTAATGCTGTATGAACACACTGGTAAGCCTTACAGAGAAATCGTGGATATTGTTGGTGTCAGCCTTTCAACTGTCAGTCGTGTCATGAAGGCGAAGAAACAAACTGGATCACATCAATCCAAAACGGAAAGGAAAATGCGGTCGGAAGAGAAAAACAACGCCAATAGACGAGCTATATGAGATCAGGGGAAGTTCTTAGAAAGACAACGTTTTGTTTTAGTTCATTTGCATAAGGAGATAGATAGATAGATAGATAGATAGATAGATAGATAGATAGATAGATAGATAGAATAATCGGAAGGAGATAGATAGATAGATAGATAGATAGATAGATAGATAGATAGATAGAATCAGAAGGAGATAGATAGATAGATAGATAGATAGATAGATAGATAGATAGATAGATAGATAGATAGATAGATAGAATCAGATAGATAGATAGATAGATAGATAGATCAGATAGATAGATAGATAGATTCAAAAGGAGATAGATAGATAGATAGATAGATAGATAGATAGATAGATAGATTCAAAAGGAGATAGATAGATAGATAGATAGATAGATAGATAGATAGATAGATAGATAGATAGATAGATAGATTATGAAGTTTCGAATAATTAATACAGAATGATAAAAAAAAAACAATGCCAAAAGACGACGTATACGTGATCAGAGAAAGTGTGAAAGATCCTACGAAGACAATATTCGTTTTGTTTCAATTTATTTGCACAAGGGTGTAACCTGTAGCCTTTTCATACGCGGCAGATTAATTGCTCAGTAACTTGCTTATTTTGTATTTGTTCCTCATAGTGATTTAGTTTATCATTTCTTTGAATTGGGTGGAGAGATTCTTTCAAGTAATTGGAGTATATTTCCAAAGTGTTTAGTAAGGCGTAGTCATGATTTTTTAAAAAAATCATTCTAGCATCTGCCTAAAGAGGCAGGACCTACAAGGCAGCAGGTGATTTGAATTCAAAGTTTCCTTCTCTGAGATTGGTCGCCAATAAAGGCCGTAAATCCCAGTCAGTCCTGCTATTTAACCCATAGCTGGGGGAGAGAAATGATGGATTTTTACCTTTTCCAAGCACTTAACTGAAAGTAATGAACTTGTCGAATATAACTTATTCTCTTTGGAGAGCCTGTCAGACAGATGTCAGTCAGTTAAGTGCCATACGTGATACGCACTTAGGTGATCATGTCTCGAAAGAAATATGACTGACTCGGGAGAAGATTTTCCCGCAGTAGGCTTGCCATTACTTTCTGCAGTAGACTGGCTGCCAACCAAGGCTAGAAAACCCAATATGTTTTGCCATTTAACCCATAACTGGAAGAAGAAACTGATGATATTATATTATTATAATAAGTAGAAATTACTGGGGGATCAGTTTATTACTTCATAACAATAGAAAACCGATCCCCCACTTTATGCCCATTAGAAGCTTTACTTGTTTCCAACTATTATACTCAGTCATTTGAGTGCCATACGTGATACACGCTGGGGCGATCATGTCTCGAAAGAGACACGACTGACTGGGCAGAAGATTTTCCCGCAGTAGGTTGCCATTACTTTCTGCGGTAGACTGATTGAGAACCAAGGCTATAGAACCCAATCTACCCTGTTATTTAACCCATAACTAGAGGAAGAAGAGACGGATGATATTATTATCTTGATAAGTAGTAATTAGTGGGGGATCAGTTCATTACTTCATAACATTAAAAAGCCGATCCCCTACTTTATGCCCATTAGAAGCTTTGCTTGTCTCCAACTATTATACTCAATCAGTCAGCAATGTGACTGTTTTGACAGACGATTTTCTCGCAATATGTTGCCATTACTTTCTGCGATTACGCGGTCTTGTGAGTGATGAATTATTTTTTCCCTGTATGTCCTTTTCTCATGAAGAAACACTTATTCTCACTCCTATGCTATTAACAAGTAATATTTGTTTCAAATCAGGCTAATTTGACTTTAAATTTGCTAATTTTGCAGAAGTAACGCGTGAGAGATGAATATTTTATTTTTGCAACAATTTTAAAACCGACAATTAACTTTTGTTTATAAATGCGTCAATCGCTAAAAAATAAATAAATATATAAATAAAATGGCGGAAAAATTGAAATAAAAAAAATAAAAAAATTTTAGATTCCAATGAATATAATTTCTGTTTGAAATACACCAGAGTATTTTGCTTCCCGGAAATAGTAAATTTAATCATTTAGCTTTTAATTAAAATAAAATTAAAGTTTCAAGAAAAAGTGTTTTATTTTTAAAAATTTAATTTGTAACTTAGGTATCGAAATATATATATATATATATATATATATATTTAATCATATCACCCCGAGCAAGGCGGTAACGCCACTGATGTGCAGGGGGCTACGTAAGAGTGAAAAGATTGGAAAAGAGAAAGCCGGAAACCACATCCTAAACAGGAAACAAGGGATGAGCATCTTCACCTGTTCAATAGACGTGGGTGGGTGTGAACCGGGCGATAGTTTAGTCTATCTACTCCAATTGAAAAAAAAAGAGGAAAAGAATGGAAAAGAGTAAAAGATTGGAAAAATGAAAGCCGGAAACCACATCCTAAACAGGAAACAAGGGATGAGCCTCTTCACCCGTTCAATAGACGTGAGTGGAGTGTGAAACGGGATATATATATATATATATATATATATATATATATATATATATATATATATACACTACTGGCCATAATTATTAGGCCACCCTAGTTTTTTAAAAGAAATGATGTATTTCATACTATTTTTAGTATTTATTGCCAAGTGGATAATTCTAAATGAAAATAGAATGGTTCTTTTGTTATTATTACGTTGCAAAATTTTACAAGGCAATGAAGCAAAGATGAACTTGTCCAAATCATTTTAAATGTTTTTCATTCTTTCATTGATGAAACTGCAATACAGGTAATTATTAAATATTTATAAATTCATTTCATGCCCATATTATTGTGCAGTATTAACAAAAGAACCATTCTATTTTCATTTACAATTATTCACTTGGCAATAAATACTAAAAAATTGGATGAAATACATTATTTTTTAATTAAAAAAAAGTATGAAGTACATTATTTTTTTAAACACTAGGGTGGCCTAATAATTATGGCCGGTAGTATATATATATATATATATATATATATATCAGTAAGCAGTGCGGGTATAGAAGAAAACAAAGGAATATCCTGTACATACAGTGGTAGGATAACTCTCTAACAGAGCTCTAAATATATATGTATATAAATACATATAGAGCCAATTTAAGAAAAATTAAGGCAGACACGTTATTTCAAGATGAATCGGAAGTGTAGGCCTATTTTAGGCGAACTATCATTAGATTCCGTCTTTATTGTACAGAAGATTTTCGTGTAATATCTTCTGTACAATAAAGACGGAAGCTGTTGATAGTTCGCCTGAAATAGGCCCATACTTCCGATTTACCATGAAATAACATGTCTGCTTTAAATTTTTCTTATATATATATATATATATATATATATATATATATATATATATATATATCAACAGCCCTGACGAGTGAGAACGTCACAGCAGAGTCCTCACAAAACTTCGAAGTCAGCATAAATCTGCTCTTTTAAAGAAACAAAGATTTTGAACATATCAACGCTCTAACTACACCTCGATATCGAGCACTTTCCGATAAAAAAAAAACTCTGCTTGACTAAAGACATTTTATTAGTAAATCCACTGGAAAACAGCAACCTTAGCGCTAAACATATCAGAATTAAACAATCTTTTCTTCTGCCCAGTCAGTCATCTCTCTTTCGAGACATGATCGCCCAACCGTGTATCACGTAGGGCACTTAACTGACTAACTGAATATAATAGTTGAAAACATGATTAACGCTTCCACTGGGCATAAAGTGGGGGATCAGTTTTATATTGTTATGAAGTAATAAACCGATTCCCCACTTATTACTACATAATAATATAATACATCTCTTCCCCAACTAGCTATGAGTCAAATAACAGGACAGATTGGTTTCTATAGCCTTGGCTGGCAACCAATCTACTGCAGAAAGCAATGGCAACCTACTACGAGATCGGGGTGCGTGCCGAGTTCGAATTCCAGTTGAATTCATTGTATTTACTTACGCGCAAATACCCTTGGGAAAGGTATTAATCCGTCTCTTCCTTCCAGTTATGGGTTAAATAGCAGGACAGATTGGGTTCTATAGCCTTGGTTGGCAACTAGTCCACAGCAGAAAGCAATGGCAACCTACTGCGGGATAATCTCCTGCCCAGTCAGTCATGTCTGTTTCGAGACATGATCGCCCAAGCGTGTATCACGTATGACACTTAACTGACTGACTGATCTATCTATCTATCTATCTATCTATCTATCTATCTATCTATCTATCCAAAACACTTTCGCCTCCTGGGATTAACTCTCACAACAGACCTCGTTGGATGACGATATAGAATCCATAGCTAAATCTGTTGCTAAGAAAGTTGTTTCTCTGTGTAGAGCCAGGAAGTTTTTCGCGTCTGAAACAATCCTCCACATATATAAATCTACCATCAACCTGTGCATTGAATATTGCTACCATATCTGGTCGGGTACTCCTGCTATCCACCTAGGTGTCCTTGACAAAATCCAACGGAGAATCTATAATGTGATAGATCTCGACTTGGCAGCTCGGATACAGTCACTTTCTCACCGGCGCAATGTGGCTTCCCTGGGTCTCTTCTACAAATACTTTCACGGCTTCTGCTCACTAGTGCTAATCTTGTGGCTCGAGTAAATTCATATATATGAATTTATATATATGAATTTACTCGAGCCACAACATTAGTAACTAGCAACACAAATTCTACTCCACCAGTTTCTTTTCTCGCATTTCCCGCCTGTGGAATTCCTTTCCATTTCCTTTCTTCCTCGACAGCTACAATCTCCAAGAATTTAGATGTCAAGTCAATAGTCATCTATCTCACTGACCTGCATCCACACTCATCAGTATTCTCATCCTTCTCTTAATCACTTCCTGACACCCCCTATAACCTGTCACTCTTTCTCATAACAGTGGCAGTAAAATGCCTTGCTTGGGGCGATATGATTATAAAAAAAACTTCTATACTATTATAATGTGGATATAAACTGGGGGATCAATTTTATATTACAATCAATATATAAATTGGTCCCTGACTTTAAGGCCACAGTCATCTTTCTCTTACACACTTCCTGAAACTTCCTATATCCTGTCAGTCTTTCTCATAACTTTCCTCCTATGTAACCCCCTGCACAACAGTGGCAGTAAAATGCCTTGCTTGGGGCGATATGATTATAAAAAAAAATTCTATACTATTATAATGTGGGTGTAAAGTGGGGGATCAATTCTACATTACAATCATTATATAAACAAATCCTCACTTTATGGCCACAATCATCCTTCTCTCATACACTTCCTGACACCTCCTATAACCTGTCACTCTTTCTCATAACTTTCCTCCTATGTAACCCCCCGCAAAATAGTGGCAGTAAAATACATTGCTTGGGGAGATATGATTATAAAAAAAAAATTCTATACTATTATAATGTGGATATAAACTGGGGGATCAATTTTATATTACAATCAATATATAAATTGGTCCCTGACTTTAAGGCCACAGTCATCTTTCTCTTACACACTTCCTGACACCCCCTGTAACCTGTCAGTCTTTCTCATAACTTTCCTCCTATGTAACCCCCTGCACAACAGTGGCAGTAAAATGCCTTGCTTGGGGCGATATGATTATAAAAAAAAATTCTATACTATTATAATGTGGATGTAAAGTGGGGGATCAATTCTACATTACAATCAATATATAAACTAATCCCTCACTTTATAGCCACAGTCTTTCTTCTCTCATCCACTTCCTTACACACCCTATTACCTGTCACTCTTTCTCATAACATTCCTCCTATGTAACCCCCCCCCCCCCGCAAAACAGTGGTAGTACAATGCCTTGCTTGGGGCGATATGATTATAAAAAAAACTTTGAGCGAAATAAAAAATATAAATTGGTGACAATTTACCCTTCGCATTCTAACAAGGTACACTGCAGCAAAGTATTTTTTAAAATGTTTATTTCCTTGTCAGCTACTGAGTCATGTAATATAATACTTGGTTATTTGGGTTAGTCAGTTAAGTGCCATACGTGATTCACGCTTGGGCGATCATGTCTCGAAAGAGACATGACTGACTGGGCAGACAATTAGTCCACAGTAGATTGCTATTGCTTTCTGCAGTAGACTGGTTGCCAGCCAAGGCTATAGAACCTAATCTGTCTTGTTATTTGATTCATAGCTAAAGAGGGAACAACTGTATTATATTATTAAGTAGTAATTAGTGGGGGATCAGTTTATTACTTCATAACAATATAAAACTGACCCCCACTTTATGTCCAGTAGAAGCCTTAATCATGTTTCCAACTATTATATTCAGTCAGTCAGTTAAGTGCCATACGTGATACACACTTTGGGGATCATGTCTCTGTCGAGACATAACCGACTGGGCAGACGATTATCCCGCAGTAGGTTGCTATTGCTTTCTGTAGTAGACTGGTTGCCAGCCAATGCTATAGAACCTAATCTGTCCTGTTATTTAACCCATAACTGGAGGGAAGAGGCCGATTAATACCTTTCCCAGTGATATTTGAGCGTAAGTGAATGCAAGGAATTCAACTGGAATTCGAACTCGGTTCCTCGATTTCTTGTTCCTAGTCGATATCCATTGCGCCACAACGCACATCCGTTTATTTCGGTAGGAATCCCATTTTTATTTTATTTTCATCTTAAATTCAGCATCGTGTCAGTTCTTTTTAATGAAACTTGTAAATGTAGGACTACTTGGTATATATATATATATATATATATATATATATATATACTACTACTTGATATATATATATATATATATATATATATATATGTGTGTGTGTGTGTGTGTGCGTGTTTGTGTGTGTGTGTGTGTGAAATTTGTTTGAACATTATTTTTAATCGACACTCGTATTTGAGTAGAGATATTCTGTATATATATATATATATATATATATATATATATATATATATTTATCTTTGCCGGCCTGATTATTTACGATAAATTTTCTTTCGAATCCTGCCGAATGACGCACATTTTCGTACAAAATTTATCGTAAATAATCAGGCCGGTAGAGATAAATATATATATATATATATATATATATATATATATATATATATATATAAACAGAATATCTCTACTCAAATACGAGTGTCGATTAAAAATAATGTTCAAACAAATAATTTCAACTTGGAGTAGATAGACTAAACTATCGCCCGGTTCACACTCCACCCACGTCTATTGAACAGGTGAAGAGGCTCATCCCCTGTTTCCTGTTTAGGATGCGGTTTCCGGTTTTCTCTTTTCCAATCTTTTCACACCTATGTAGCCCCCTGCACATCAGTGGCGTTACCGCCTTGCTCGGGGTGATATGATTTAAAAATAAACAAATGTCGGTTGTTAGACCATTTCGTTAAACTTCGGCATTTTCCGCAATACACACACACACACACACACACACACACATATATATATATATATATATATATATATATATATATATATATATGTATGTATATGTATATATATGGCGTGTGTGTGTGTGCCTGAGTAATCTAGTTTAAAAATAATATAGTAAAATAAACTGAGATTTCTTCTGATTTTAAACATGTCTTGGGGATTCCTAATTTTACACGATTCTAATGCGAATATTTTTTTTTTAATTCGCCGTTTTTCTTTGCCCGATAAGGACATCTGGGATTTAATATTGTCTTTACTCTCTTAGAAAACAATCCATTTAAAATTGTGTTTTTATAAGTAGATAAAAACAGCCTCGAGTTTTTCTTGTCGAGGGTTAGGCCAAAATGTGTGATGTTACGATTTCAAGTCTTCGTGTCTCATTTAATGTCGAGGATTGCATGGGGAAACTAGTGAGGATTGAACTCACTACGCTAGTCATTACCCCACAGCTAGTTAGTTTAGGTTGATTTTATGAGTAGATATCGGCTCGGAACAAAAAATCGAAGAGACGAGTTCGAATTCCAGTTGAATTCGAAGCATTCACTTTCGCGTAAATTCCCTTGGGAAAGATATTAATCCGTCCATTCTTCCTCCAGCTATGGGTTAAATATCAGAACAGATAGGATTCTATAGCCTTGGTTGGCAACCAGTCTACTGCAAAAAGTAATGGCAACCTATTGCGGGAAAATCATTTGTCCAATTAATCATATCTCGAAAGAGACATGATTGCCCAAGCGTGTATCACGTATGGCACTTAACTGACTGAATGTCGACTATTTTATGTGATACCTAGTGAAAATCAAACTCACTCAGTAGAAATAGTAAATCTGAATAAACTCGTTAACCATTACTGAATGTTGAGTTAATTTAGGTTGATTTTATGATATTGGGTTATTTAATGTCGATTAAAGTATGTGACATTTAGAAGTTTTTGCATATTTTCATAGTAATTTATGTCATCTTAACATAAATCCAGGACTATATATATATATATATATATATATATATACTTTACAATATATTTAGTCATGTCATTTTTTCATATAAAAATCTATTTGTTGTCTACTAAAAATGTAAACAAAACCAAAATTAGAGTTGTTTATTTTATACCAAATTGGTCAAGATTTAACACAAATTCTTTTGATTTTATAAGCATAGTTCTTATGTGAATATTAATCAGCATTCAAAGAGGTTTCTAAAGATATACAACTTGACCATATTGGGAGAAGAAAATGTTAGCATATAGTAGCAAATACCAAAATCCGCCATTTTGAATTTGGTCCAACTCAAAAAAGTTCTTGTTATTGAAGCCACAGTCAAAAGTCCACCACAAAGTTTTGTACATATCTTGCCATCAGGCAGACAACTTTGTTATCAATTTTTTAAAAAAGTGATGATTTATTTATTTATTTTATTTAATTTTATTTATTTATTTATTTTTGAGAAATTAAAGGTCATGGACAAATTATCTTATTTGACCTTTAAACACAAAAAATAATTGATCACCTTTTAGATCTATGCAAGTACTTTAAAATGGTACGTAAGTTAGCTTTGTAGGAAAAAATCCAATGATATATTCATATTTAAATTTTGTGGCTATTTTTCAAAGTTCACGTTTTTGGCAAGGGTCATATTTCGTGAACCCTTTGACCTAGATATATAAAATAGGCACCATTCAGTTTCTTTCATGAAACTCTATAAGTGTACTAAATGGGTTGATGATTGTGAATGGGTTGTGATAGATTTATTTTTTTGCAAAAGCCAGAGATATAGAAAGAAATGAACATAAAAGCAATTATAGCAAAAGCAGAAAAGGGAAAGCAACGGATCCTTGACGTTCATGGTAATGAGACAGTAGAGGCAAACATGTGGTATATATATATATATATTTAAATATACTTAATTATAATCTGAGATTAAGGTTTGTTTTTGAGGCTTAACGACCTATCAATCCTTATGGGATCATTTAAGGTCACAACCAATGATTTTGGGTAAGGTTATTTTATTTTTACATTTTTCTTTTCACGATTCATTGGGATTTGTTTTTTTAAGAGCAGGGTCCTACCCTTGTTATTTAACCCATAACTGGAGGGAATGGACGGATTAATACCTTTCACAAGGGTACCAGTGCTTAAGTGAATGCAGGGTATTCAACTGGAATTCGAACTCGGCTCACCGATTTCTCTTTCCGGGCCGATATCCACTGCACCACAACGCACATCAGTCACAAAACGCTTACAGCACCTGGTATTCCCAAGCGATCACCCATCTAAGTAATGACCAGGCTCAACGTTGCTTAACTTCGGTGATCGAGCGAGAATCGGTGTATTCAACGTGATAGGATGTAAGCCTGAGATTAAGGACAGAATGGTTAAATAAAATAAAGACAAGAGGAAAACTGTATTTTAAATCGACCTACGCGTTTCTTCCTGTGATGGACTTTATCAAGGCAA
>JBBBDQ010002187.1:2220000-2235000 GCA_037127315.1 Ascarosepion bandense
CTTCACCATTATCTCAGTCAGTTCGTATCTATCTATCTATCTATCTATCTATCTATCTATCTATCTATCTATCTATCTATCTATCTCAGTCTGTTCACATCTATCTATCTATCTATCTATCTATCTATCTATCTATCTATCTATCTATCTATCTATCTCAGTCTGTTCCTTCCTATCTATCTATCTATCTATCTATCTATCTATCTATCTATCTATCTATCTATCTATCACAGTTTCTTCATACTCTTTTCTCCGTCCACTCCAATCAGTATTCTCATCCTTTTCTTACCCACTTCCTGACACACCCTATTACCTGTCACTCTTTCTCATAACTTTCCTCCTATGTAACCCCCTGCAAAACAGTGGCAGTAAAATGTCTTGCTTGGGGTGATATGATTATAAAAGAAAATCTATCTCATCAATTTAAAGTTGAGCTGACTGGATATAGACGTAAGTTCTATACTAGCAGATTCTTTTACTCGCACTTCTCGCTTGTGGAACTCCCTTCCAGCTCCGTGCTTTCCAGCCAACTTGAGTCTGCAACCATTCAAATGCAATGTCAATCGCTATCTACTGTCATCTTGATTATTCTTACTCCTTAGCAATGTTCCAATTTTTTTTTAAATTCTTGCAAGAACTCAATGCATCTTGCTGTCTTTGCTGCCTTGTTCGGGGTGAATTAAATTTTTAAAAAATCAATACTATAATAAGAGCCGCGCCCGTCCGTCCGTCTTTTGCAATTTTATATTTAGGCCAAACAATAAAAGGGAAAGGGGTGACTCGTAAAAGAAATTGATGAAACAGTCACCACCTAAATTTTGATCATAAATTTTTACTGTAAAATATTTCATTGAAGTAATTTATTTAGAAGTATTTTTGTATTGTGAAAAGTGATAAAGAAGGAGATTATGTTGGAAAATGAATATTTACTGCGTAAAATCCCTTTCCATCAGTGTGTTGGAAATTTATTGATTCTTCCACACACACACACACACACACACACACACACACATATATATATATATATATATAAACTTATTTATAAATGGAAGTTTGTCTGTGTGTGTGTGTGTATGTGTGTCCGTTATCTATAGACTCCGAAACGGTAGAACCGATTTTCTTGAAAATTTACACAGTTTTACTATAAGCGTCTGCGAGTGTTCTTAGCTAGGTTTTGTGTCGAGGTACCCCCAATAAATATCGAAAATCGATAATCGAAAAAATCGGGTTATAGAAAGACTGGTCCGATTTTAATCCAATTTGATACACTCATAGACAAAAACATAAGTAACGATATTCAGAAGTTTCAAGGTTGCTGTTCTTACAATAGTGCAGAAAATTGATAATATATATTATACAAGGCAAGATGTTTGTGTGTGTGTCTTTATCTGCCTGTATGTCTGTATTTTTCAGCCCTTTTATTTTAGTTTTTGCTTCGGGTTTGGCTCTAAGTAGGTATAATTGTAGTTCTTAGTCTCAGCTATGATATCATTTACTCAGAGGACTTATTTAGCCTTCAAAATTCAATTTACGACGAAAAAAACTTATTTGATATCGATACTAGGAAATCAAAATTTGACTTACATCCATTCATTTTTCTTTCATTCTACGGTTTCGCTTAAACTAGAAACAACTATTGCTTTTTAGTCTTTCGTGACAACGTCCAAATAGTCTGAGCTCCAGGAGCATGGATTAGTTTCAAAGCTTTCATTATACCCGAGCAACGCCGGGCTATACTGCTAGTATATATATATACAATGGTAGCAAAAGTATTAAACTCGTCGGTTTTTTTTTTCAATTTTCAATTTTTCAAAATTGTTCCATTTAAATGATACTTCAACTATTTTAATGAACATTGTCTAACTGAACAGAGAGAAAACTTGAGAAACATTGTTTTCGTGTACTTTTATTGCTGATTTTCGAATTTGACCAATACAGTTTAATACGGTAAAAAGGGGATTTTAATTTATTTTCAGTTATTTTGATATGGACTGTATTTCAATCAATCTCAGGTTGCCTTCAATATATATATATATATATATATATATATTAAACAAGCACGTCACTCAATCGACACATCGTGATAACAAGTCTGATAGACTACAGATTGTCCCGCTTTATTTTTTTGGCTATTCAGTTTAGTATATAAAAACAAATAGAAACAATTACCCAACGAGATTACGTTTTTCTCACGAGACTCACAATTTCTCGTAATCTCCAAAGTTGCATTTTTCTTGAACTTTTTTCCGACTCAGTTCAATACAACTTGGAAAAATAAACACCACGTTATCTTTGTAGACGTGTATATTTAAGCTGCCTATTTTTGCGAAGCATAGTGTTTGATGTTGCTAGTTGACATAGGAATGAATGAGTGCGATTTGATAGAGAGTTTGAAACTAGAAATAAGACGCAAACATTTCGATAAAACTCGTTTTGTCTTGAAGAAAGGCGTGACAATTTCTTTATCGATGTCGGGGTCATTCTTACTTAAAGAAGAAACTTTGCTTTGGTCTCCACTATCGTTCACTAACCTCAAACAAAATTTAAAGATTTACTGTTTTTTAAGCATGTTACCCCATGCAAGGCAATAAAGCCACTAAGACAAAAGAGGTTACCGTGAGAGAGTAGAAAAAATAGAAACGTTTCAAAGGAGCTAGAACAATAGAAAATAAAAGTGGACAGGTCCTGAGCATGACGATAAACTGCATCCGGCAGCGATGCCTTTGATTGGGAGTTTGTGAGAAGTATGGAACCACCTCTTAATTGCTGTTGTTCTCAGGGTCACCCTGACACCGACTGGTAGCACCTGTTAGGGTCCCAGCTATGGGCAAATAGTAAACCCCCAAACTGGGGTCAAAACACTATGAAAGTATAAAAATACAATTTTATAGAAATATATACATAAAATAAACTTTTATAGAAAAAAAATATTTTTGAAGGAAAAATACTACCAACAGTACATTTTTGAAGAAAAAATTATTGCCATAACACATTTTTGAAGGAAAAAAATTATTCTCAGCAAAACATTTTTTCAGACAAAACTGGAAGACATTTTCAGTTTTCTAAAATAAAAAAAGATTAAAAACAAAATTTTTCATTAAAATCTGACTAAATTAACATTCTCACTATAACCCAACATTTAAAAAAATTCCTTAAAACACCACCTTTTGGGCATTAAATAACCCATACAGGTGTTGATATGCTGTTAAACAAAATTCAAACTCAAAAGAGGACAGTAGATAATAACTGACATCGTATTTAAATGTTTGAAGATCAAAGTTGGCTAGAAAGCATGTAGCTGGAAGGGAGTTCCACAAGAGAGAAGTACAAGAAAATAAGTTGTTAGCCTAGAACCATGGTTCCCAACTCTGGGGTAAATTACCCCAGTTGGGTCATGAGCCCATATTTTGGGTGTAATGGATGTTTAGTTTGGGAAGAGGCAATCAGCTAATAATTTCACACCGTGTCAAATTATTAACGAGACGGCATTTCAAGGAAGTAAGTACTTTCCAAACTTGAATAATTCCAACAGTTAGTGGGTAAGAAATCCATATCTTGTGAGTGAAGATATCATTCCTGATGAGGACTATCCAGCAAAAGAAGAATTTCTTACACTCAGGATGAACAATGCATGGAAGCTTTTGTTTGAGACCAAGTCTGGTCTAGACACCTTTTGGATCTCTCGTCTGCAGGATATACCAACACTAGCCTCTAAAGCAGTACAAATTCTTATAGGATTTTCAACCACTTATCTATGTGAACAAGCTTTTTCTACCGTCCTTGGAATAAAGACCAAGAAACGTAGCAGACTCAACGTGGCAAACGACGCCCGAATAGTCCTTTTAGTCACAAAGCCAAAAATAAACTGGCACAGGCAATACAAGCTCAACACTCACATTAAGAATCACGGCGAGGTTACGGCTACTATACCACTGATTATTATAGATTGGTACTATCGTATTGAATAATTTCCATTAACTTTGTTTGCTTTCGATGTATGAAAATATAATTACTTCTTTTCCTATATTACGGGTATTTGTTCATTGGGGTAATGGATATATTGTATTTTGGGGTAATCGCAGCAAAAAGGTTGGGAACCTCTGACCTAGAACATACGGTTATATCTAGCCAATTCAACTGCGAATTGATGAGACCTTGCCACCAATCTTGTACTTCGCTTAAATTCATGAAGTCTAGGTACCATCACGAAGAGTTCATCCAAACAATTACGATGAATGTGTTTATAGAAAAGGCACAAGGAATTTACATTACGGCGGTATGAAAGTGATTGAAACCGCGATGTCAGGTCAGGGCCAAAAATATTGCAGATTCTTTTTTGGATTTTATCAAGAATCTATAAATATATACAGCAGGAACACCGGATCATATATGGAAACAGTATTTCAAGTATTGATGAATGGGAGGCTCATAGATATATAAACAATTTTCTGGGAAGAAAATTGTCTATCACGACACGGTGAACCCACTTTCCTAGCAGCTGACCTAGCAATGGATTCAATATAGTCTTTTCATTTTACGTCAGCCGTGAACGTTAATACGAGAAGGCGCAATAAGTCAATTTATTGGAGGTTAGCATCAGCCGTGATAATGGGAGACTAGTAGGGGTTTTCAAGTGACTAAAAGAAAAAAGATTTGTTTTTCGAGGCGTTAAAATTAAAAAGTCATCTCATGCACATCTAAGCTTTGTATGCATACATTACATGTATGCGTACAAAGACATATGCAAACAACGTGTGATGGACGGAGAATCAGCATTTTTATAATATGTTTCAAATTAAAATCAAGTTAAAATCCAACACTATCATTGAAAGCAAGTTGATTACATATGAAAATGACGAGACGAAGTGAAAGTTTTATTAACGACGTGTTTCGCCAAAGCGTCTGCTCTGTTTGGCTTTCTCAGGTTATGAAAAGAAAGACAAAACCATATGCGAGGGAAAATGCCTTTGAATTTTCACACTGAACGCCCCTGATATGGATAAAACAAACAGGCGGACAAACACTATCTTGAGTTCCGTATTAGACTAGATACCTTATTAGAGGCAATAAAGTATCTAGTCTAATTAGATTTATGATGATTACTTATCCACAGAACATCCCGAAGCATTTTCGCTCACAGATAGTTTTGTCTTTCTTTTCATAATCTAAACTTATTTATAAATGGAACTCTGTGTGTGTGTGTGTGTGTGTGTGTGTGTGTGTGTGTGTGTGTGTGTGTGTGTGTGCGTGTGTGTGTCTGTGTGTGTGTCCGTTACCTATAGACTCCGAAACGGCTGAACCGATTTTCTTGAAAATTTACACAGTTGTACTATAAGCGTCTGCGAGTGTTCTTAGCTAGATTTTGTGTCGAGGTACCCCCGATAAATATCGAAAATCGAAAAAATCGGGTTATAGAAAGACAGGTCCGATTTTAATAAAATTTGATACACTCATAGACAAAGACATAAGAAACGATATTCAGAAGTTTCAAGGTTGCTGTTCTTACAATAGTGCAGAAAATCGATAATATATATATGTAAAAGGCAAGATGTTTGTGTGTGTGTCTGTTTATCTGCCTGTATGTCTGTTTTTTTTCAGCCCTTTTATTTTAGTTTTTGCTTCGGGTTTGGCTCTAAGTAGGTATAATTGTAGTTCTTAGTCTCAGCCATGATACCATTTACTCAGAGGACTTATTTAATCTTCAAAATTAAATTTCCGATGAAAAAAACTTATTTGATATCGATTCCAGGAAATCAAAATTTGACTTACATCCATTCATTTTTCTTTCAGTCTACGGTTTCGCTTTAACTGGAAACAACTGTTGCTTTTTAGTCTTTCGTGCCAACGTTTAAAGAGTCTGAGCTCCAGGACCATGGATTAGTTTTAAAGCTTTCATTACACTCGAGCAACGCCGGGCTATACTGCTAGTATATATATATATATATATATATATATATATATATATATATATATATATATAATGAGATATTCCGTTGTTAATTTGCAGAAAGGCAAGACATGTCAGAGAGGCTACTTGGTTTCTGTGAAAGAAAGAAAGATAGAAATGTTTAACTTCTCTTGAATAATCCCATTCCATTCTGACCGCATATAAAGATAACAAATCATCAAAAAACATGGTTTCAGTGAGAAAATGAAGATAGACATGTTTAACGTCTACTTCAGGGAAATGGAAAAAGTGATCAATTTCAAATCTTTTCATCTGTACCTCTTTACTTCTGGAAATGGCTTACGGCCTATCACGTTGAATACACCGGTTCTCGCCGATCACTGAAGTTAAGCAACGTTGAGTCTGGTCAGTACTTAGATGGGTGACCGTTTGGGAATACCAGGTGCCGTAAGCGTTTAGTGACGGATGTGCGTGCTTACGGCCTATCACGTTGAATACACCAGTTCTCGCTCGATCACCGAAGTTAAGCAATGGGTTCTCGCTCGATCACCGAAGTTAAGCAACGTTGAGCCTGGTCAGTACTTAGATGGGTGACCGCTTGGGAATACCAGGTGCTGTGAGCGTTTAGTGACGGATGTGTGTTGTGGTGCAGTGGATATCGGCTCGGAAAGAGAAATCGGTGAGCCGAATTCGAATTTCGGTTGAATACCCTGCATTCACTTAAGCACTGGTACTCTTGGGAAAGGTATTAGTCCGTCCCTTCACTCCAGTTATGGGTTAAATAACAAGGGTAGGACTTGGGGACCCTGCCCTTAAAAAAACAAATCCCAATGAATCTTGATACTCGAAAAGAAAAATGTATTACTAGAAACAAAACTTGTATAAAAACAACAATAAATTGTTGAAAGAAAAAGGTATTACCAGCAATAAATAAATAAAAAATTTAGTTGGCAATAAATGACCCGTCGAGGTTGATATGCCATAAAAGCAAACTTCTGGAAATAATTAAGATTTATAATTATTATAGCAATATTTAGTTAAGCTTATTTAATCATTAACTGAAGAATTAAGATTAATCAAAAATTTTAGATAGGAAAAACGTGAAATTTTTACTTGTTAAAACTAGTCCCGTTGTATAAGCCAGCTGATGGGCAGTTGCCAAGCATTCTTTTGGAAATGATTCTGTAGTGAATACGAAATAAAAATAACTTTCTTTTCTTCACAGTTTTTAAATTTGAGAGCCGCTTCGAAAATTTATTTTGACCAATAGGAAAAGGGAATAAAACCAAAACAAAGTTTAACGAGCCTACGAGAAAATTTACTTTGACCAATGAAAAGAGAGCGGCTTACAAACTGAGCAAAAGTAACGAACTGATATCAAATCGCTTTTTGATATGAATAGGTACAGAAAGATGAATTAGAGAGAGAGAGAGAGAGAGAGAGAGAGAGAGAGAGAGAGAGAGAGTGCCCGTCGAAATAACACCGGTGTCAGATTACACGCTGATGCACTACCAACTTCTAATGAGAGCAGGCGTAAATTTAAATATATATCTTTTTATTTATGTTGAATACAACCGTATAACTTTTATGTGAGGAAAGAACTCTCTCAATTTGTTTTAAGTTTTTGGGAAATTTACTTCGTGCCCGAAGATTTAATTTGAACATTTTCCCTTCTTGACAATTCATCGAAACCACAAACCTTTAATGCTTGATTTCTTATCCTGAAACAAACTACTGAAACTTCAAATATGTAAATTTGTAAATAAATTCCTTATCTTGTTTCGTTCAAAATAACACGTGTGTTTCCTCGTTATTATTCCTACATACTTCAATTCTCTGGGTCACCGTTTGAATAGACAAAATAAAAGAAACGATTTCTAGCTAGTTCAAATAAAAGTGTGATATTTATTTAAACGTAAGATACACAAATTATAATTAATTACTTCTGGTAAGATGAAAGTTAGAAAATTCTTTTCTTTGTAATAAAATGAACATTCGCAGTCTTCTAGTAAAGAAGGAAGAAAGTTGACCTGGGAGACAAGGTCAAAGAGATTCCGTTGTTGGTTCGGTGGGAAAGACGGGAAAACGAGGTCGACTCGTGTTTGTTGACTGCTGTAAGTATATTTACTACTAGCAGTATAGCCCGGCGTTGCTCGGGTGTAATGAAAGCTTTAAAACTAATCCATAGTCCTGGAGCTCAGACTCTTTGGACATTGGCACGAAAGACTAAAAAGCAATAGTTGTTTCCTGTTAAAGCGAAACCGTAGACTGAAAGAAAAATGAATGAATGTAAGTCAAATTTTGATTTTCTGGTATTTATATTAAATAAGTTTTTTCGTCGTAAACTAAATTTTTAAGGCTAATTTTGAAGGTTAAATTTTGAAGGCCCTGAGTAAATGGTATCATGGCCGAAACTAAGAACTACAATTATACCTACTTAGAGCCAAACCCGAGTGAAAAACTAAAATAAAAGGGCTGGAAAAAAATACAGACATACAGGCAGATAAACAGACACACACAAACATCTTGCCTTTTATATATATATTAGCAGTATAGCCCGGCGTTGCTCGGGTGTAATGAAAGCTTTAAAACTAATCCATAGTCCTGGAGCTCAGACTATTTGGACGTTGTCACGAAAGACTAAACAGCAATAGTTGTTTCCAGTTATATCGATATCAAATTTTCTTCACTATTGTAAGCACTGCAACCTTGAAACTTCTTAATATCGTTTCTTATGTCTTTGTCTATTAGTGTATCAATTTGATTAAAATTGGACCACTCCTTCTATAACCCGATTTTTTCGATTATCGATTTTCGATATTTATCGGGGTAGCTCGACATAAAACCCAGCTAAGAACACTCGCAGACGCTTATAGTACAACTGTGTAAATTTTCAAGAAAATCGGTTCAGCCGTTTCGGAGTCTATAGGTAACGGACAAACACACACACAATGACAAAATTCCATTTATTAATAAGTTTAGATAGATACTCCCCGACTAGAGCGAGATGTGACACAAGGTCTTTTTTAAGGTGGGGACCTAACCGCGTACGGATAGGCAGAGGGACAAAAATTCCCCAGTCTCCTCAACCACCGGTTTAGCTGGCCTCGGTGACGAGCACCTGGTCCACCCTTCTGCTGCAATGGGGTGGCGCGGTCTCGGGACACTGTTCCCCGGGACCGAGAATCTACTTAGTGTAATTTTTCTCACTTGCAACCCTGCCCTCGCAGACGGAGCTACTACCGAGCCGCACTCTGTCTTCGAGGACAGAGACGCAACTGAGAGATAATTTTTGGTCCCTACCTGACACAAAAATGTGCCAGGTAAGGCCTTTAGTTGAATGGAGGTTTGGCTTTTATGAACTCGTATAGGGTTCAGAAGACCGTGTTTTTTTTTCATCGGTCAGAACCGATCTGATTGCCTATTTATTTTTTAAATTAAAAGTTTGAAATATGCTTGAAACCCAGAAAGCTGTGTGAAGATTATGCGCAGTGTGTTCATCACTGTCATTTGCTTCATTGATTTTGATGCTGTTCACTTCCTGTTTACTCTACAACTCGTTATTGTAAATGAAATAACCAAAATTTTACTTAATGCGTTAAATTAAAAAAAAAAAAACTATCATTATTTTTATAGAAAACCTATTTCCTTTTTCTGTGACGTGAACCATTTGACGAAGTAAAGATTCGTTGAAACGCCTTCGGTGAAACCATTTTATCGGGCATGCGAAATTCACTGTTATGAACTGGATTATTTTCCCAATTCTGATTTTTATTACTTTTTTGTATAAAAAGCGACATGTCCATCACCTCAAACTCTAGGCTGACATACTGTTAGGCACGTAGAGCTTAAGAAAAACACAAACAAACCAGATAACATATTTTTCTGTGAACAGTTCGTATTCCCACGATTTTCTATGGCGTGTGACAGATTAAAGTTGAGTAAAAAAAAAAAACAGCCCCTTTTTATTATTTGCTACATAAGACATAATAGGGTTTTCCACTTATGTAAATAGAAGCACTTTGTTACCCACAGAAGAGAAAATTCTTCATTGACCTCACAATAATTTGCATTGCACATACTAAAAATAAGCAAAGTGTTTTTAGACACATGGAGGATGTGCGTTGTGGTGCAGTGGATATCGGCGCGGAACGAGAAACCGGGAAGCCGAGTTCGAATTCCAGCTGAATCCGTTGGATTCACTTACACGCAAATACCCTTGGGAAAGGTATTAATCCGTCTCTTCCTTCCAGTTATGGGTTAAATAACAGGACAGATTGGGTTCTATAGCCTTGGTCGGCAACCAGTCTACCGCAGAAAGCAATGGCAAACTACTGCGGGATAATTTTCTGCCCAGTCAGTACATGTCTCTTTCGAGACATGATCGCCCAAGCGTGTATCACGTATGGCACTTAACTGACTGACTGACCACCAGGTGGCAGTTTCAAATCTTTACTTCTGGAAATAATTCTGATTTATAATTATTATCGCAATATATAAAGTGGGGTTAGGGATCACATATATCCCTAATAATAATCAATATATAAACTGATCCCTCATTTTGTGGCCATGCTAGTTTCTATACATTTGTATTCTAAATTTATGGGCTTGAGCCAGTGGATGGCAGAGCAAGATTTTGTCTAAAAACACTTTGCATTTTAGTATATGCAATGCAAATTATTGTGAGTTCAATGAAGGATTTTCTCTCGTTTGGGTAACAAAGTGCTTCTATTTAATTAAGACCCTATTATTTCTTATGTAGTAAGTAATAAAAAAGAGCTGTTTTACTCAACTCTCTCTTTCTCTCTCTCTCTCTCTCTCTCTCTCTCTCTCTTTCTCTTTCTCTTTGATTCATCCTTCTGTACCTATTCATATCAAAAAGCGATTTGATATCAGTTCGTTATTTTTGCTCAGTTTGTAAGCCGCTCTCTTTTCATTGGTCAAAGTAAATTTTTTCGTAGGCTCGTTAAACTTTGTTTTGGTTTTATCTCCTTTTCCTATTGGTCAAAATAAATTTTCGAAACTGTGAAGAAAAGAGAGTTATTTTTATTTCGTATTCACTACAGAAGCATTCCCAAAAGAATTCTTGGCAACAAACAGCCCATCAGAATATCATAAGAGAATAAAAAAACAAGGTTTTAATATTTCTTCTCTATAGTTAATAGTTAATACTTAAACTGATTATCTGTAAAAATTAGGGAAGTTTTTGGAAGATAGCATTTGTAGTAGAAATGAGAGAGACAATTCGTATTGGCTTAAAAGGTAAGTTTTAACGAACTCGGTATTTTCTCGAGCCTCCATACAGGCGGGATGTGGAACGAAGCCGATTTTTACTTGTTTTGTCCGAGAGTATGCACAATCTGGGGCAAAAATTCCCCATAGGCCCAGCATAGACTGGGTCGAGTTCTCGTTTATTTCCCCAGATGAGATTCTACATTTCGATATATACTCGTCTAGGTTTCTCTCTGGTCGAAGGCAGAGTGTTCAACAAGGTGGAATGCGACACAAAGCTTTTTTAAAGTGGAATCTCTGAACCATTAAGCTCGGTTAAAAATATCCCGTAGACCCTGCACAATGTAGTATCGGGTACCTGTCTTTTTTTCTTTTTATTTAGACAAGGCTCTGCCCAGCTGAGTCTCGTCTGAGAAGCTCTCCGCCCAGAGGCAGAGTGTCCAACAAGGATAGAGTTTTGACGAATACAATAGAGTTCTCCTGAATATATGTATTCAGGACATATACATTAATACAGCAATCATTAGACCTTTATCGACTTTTGAAAAAAATCCAAAAATATTGATTTTTGATCATTTTAGAAGTGTTTCTTCTTTTATGTGCCCTGTCCTTTCAGGACGTAGGCAATCATGGCTTTCCACATCTCCCTATCCCTGGTGGCTCTTGTATAGAAACTGGCATGGCCACAAATGAGGGATCAGTTTATATATTGATTATAATATAGATTTGTTCCCACACTTTATATCCACATTATAATTTCTTATAAACAGTTGGCATATATCTTCTTCTTCTATGTGCCCTGTCCTTTCAGGACGTAGGCGCGTAGGCGAATATGGCTTTCCACATCTCCCTATCCCTGGTGGATCTTAGCACGCTTTCTCCAGTTACACAACGCAACCCTCGTTCCGTCATCCACCTGATCAGGTCCTTCAAATATGTCATCCGCTGCTTTCCCCTGTCTATTTTCCCTTCTATCTGGCCTGTTAGTATCAGATTCTCCAAGCCCTCCTTCCTCATTGCATGTTCCAGGAACTTTAGCTGTCTCTTACTGATGCTCAGTATTAATTTCCTTTTCGTTTCCATCCTTTCCAAAACCTCATCATTGCTCACGTGCTAGATCCGTGATATACGGAGCATCCTTCTGTAGAACCACATTTCAGTTGCTTCAAGTTTTTCCTTCATCTTTGATGATATTGTCCAACATTCACTGCCATATTGAAGAACTGACATCACATAGCAATCCAGTACTCTCTTCTTTGTTTCTAGTGAAATTGTTCTGTTTCTTAATACTTTACTCAACTTCTGGAATTCATCCTTTTGCTTTTGGATCTCAGGAATATAAATGTATAGAAACTGATGTGGCCACAAAGTGAGGGGTCAGTTTATATATTGATTGTAATATGAAACTGATCCCCCACTTTATATCCAGTATGCTTCTGTGGAACCACATTTCAGTTGCTTTAAGTTTTTCTTTCATCGTTGATGGTATTGTCCAACATTCACTGCCATATTGAAGAACTGACATCACATAGCAATCTAGTATTCTCTTCTTTGTTTTTAGCGAAATTGAAGTGTTTATAATATAAATAATATCAACTCGTGATTTTATAATAAAGAATAATGTTAAATTCTTAAACAATTATTTCTATTATGTTTTATTTACAAATATAAAGTTTTAAACTGGGCTGATGATGTCATTAATAGTTGCTTAATTTAGAAATTGAAAAAATGAAGTACCTCAGACATGAATGATGTTCGTAAATAAAAACAAAGTACAGACAATGCCTGAATAATTCTAGGCTCGACTTGATGCTGTTTTATATCAAGATCAGAACCTTCCATTAAAAAGAAAATAATATTCAATATTTTTCTGTTCTGGTAAATTTGTCTTTACGAAGACCTAATGAATAAAGGGTTTTTTGAGTGTTTTGGTTTGGTTTGTTTGTATGGGTTTTTTTTGGGTGGGGGGAAAGGTGTACGAGTAGTGCTGCAGGTGCCGAATACCACCGGTCAGGCTTACTGCTCGCGACCAGGACGTTCGTCGACCGCAGCGCATGCTCCGCCGTCACCTACCACAATGAGCGGCGGGAGCAGCGAACTCTTCGGCGGCGGCGACTAGGAGGAGGTCCCCTACAGCTTGCGCGAGCTACTGGCCGCGAAGTCGGCGGCGGCGACAACGACGTGTGCGGTAGCTTTTGGCGGCGGCGGAGGCGGCTGTAGCGATGTCTGGCGGCGGCATCGAAACGCGCGCTTACCTGACCGGTGTCGAGCATCCGTGAGCAGCATCAGCGAGTGGATAACGAGAAAGGAGAATTTTTCCCTATTATTTCATGAGAAGACCAGTCAATTTAAGCAGTGCTGGTATAGATAAAAAAGAAAAAAAATGTCATTTACTACAGATTTTGACGAACACAAACAAATATGAAATCTAAATAAAAACCTTCCAAGTATATATACAGATCTTCGTGTTTTCAGAGACGGGTTAGATTAGATGGATTATCAAATATTAATCTTGGCTTATTCACTAATAATCCAAGAAATAATATCATCTACCAGACATTCAAATTTTTCAGTTCTGACAAATAACAAAAAACAATGAAGGGAACGGGTTCTTTATGTTGATGAGGAGATGAGTTTATTCATCTCAAATTAAGCAGAATATAAAGGTGATTACCCGTCAAAAATAAGCTCATAGCATTCATTAAATTTGTGTATTTTAATCATAATATAAGTTGTTTGTGTTATATGTTATACTAGCAGTGAAGCCCAGCATTGCTCGGGTGTAATGAAAACTTTAAAACTAATCCATAGTTCTGGAGCTCAGACTCTTTGGACGTTGGCACGAAAGACTAAAAAGCAATACTTGTTTCCAGTTAAAGCGAAACCGTAGACTGAAAGAAAAATGAATACATGTAAGTCAAATTTTTAATTTCTTGGTATCGATATCAAATAAATTTTTTTCGTTGTAAATAAGTCCTCTGAGTAAATGGTATCATGGCTGAGACTAAAAACTACAATTATACCTATTTAGAACCGAACCCGAAGCAAAAACTAAAATAAAAGAGCTGAAAAAAAATACAGACATATATGCAGATAAACACACACACACACACACACACACACACACACACACACACACACACACACACACACACACACACAAACATCGTGCCTTTCATATATATATATATATATATATATTATCGATTTTCTGCACTATTGTAAGAAGTGCAACCTTGGAACTTCTGAATATCGTTTCTTATGTCTTTGTCTATGAGTGTATCAAATTTGATTAAAATCGGACCACTCTTTCTATAACCCTATTTATTCGATTATCGATGTTCGATATTTATCAAGGGTACCTCGACACAAAACCTAGCTAAGAACACTCGCAGACGCTTATAGTACAACTGCATAAATTTTCAAGAAAATCGGTTAAGCCGTTTCGTAGTCTATAGGTAACGAACACACACACACACAGACACACACACACAAAGTTCCATTTATAAATAAGTTTAGATTTAACAAAATAATTAAGTGTACTGTTTATCACATAAAATTTGGTGAGGCACGAGCAATGAAAAGAGGTTTAAGGACCGCTGGTTTGGAACGAGAAATCGGGGAACCGAGTTCGAATTCTAATTGAATTCATTGGCTTCACTTACGCGAAAATACCCTTGAGAAAGGTATTAATCCGTCTCTTCCCTCCAGTTATGGGTTAAATAACAGGATAGATTGGGTTCTGTAGCCTTGGCTGGCAACCAGTCTATCGCAGAAAGTAATGACAAACTACTGCCGGATGATCTTCTGTCCAGTCAGTCATGTCTTTTTCGAGACATGATCGCCCAAAGCTGTATCAC
>JBBBDQ010002187.1:2237500-2275117 GCA_037127315.1 Ascarosepion bandense
TTTTCTGAATATTTCGCTCCTGATATTACACTTGGCTCACTTTCAAAAACAGACGAATCTGTCATTCACATAAAACAACCTCCATTCTTTGCTCTCTCAAGTGCTTTTGACTATAAATCGGGGTGTGTCTGCTGATACGGCATTTGAAATAATTAGCGTAATGAATAAAATATCACTTAATAGCCATTCATTTCTTATAATACGCAATAAACATAATATAAAACAATTAGAGACGTGAACGTTAATTTTTAACAATTGCCTTGAATTCTATATTCTCTCTCGAATAACTCCAGATGTTTTGTATATGCGAAGTCTGATTGGCGGCTGTTGCCATAATAACCTAGCTAAAGTACGGAGAATAAAGCCCCTCGGCACAGATAGGCCTTGAATCTTGCCTCGCATACACACTAAGTTAGAACGTCCTCGTTGTGGTTTTTTATTGTCCCGTTTTATCTCGTCTGGGTCAAGATTATATTCTCCCCATCCATTTTATTTTCTCCTCTCCACTCTCCGTAGAAAGAGTGCAGCCATTTTGTTTCTTCATACTCTTGTCAGATAACAGTTTCCCTCGTTTGAAGTTTCCAATTCTCATCGTATTTTTCACATTCTCTTCGACTGCTCAACGTGGGTTTCACAACCAAAAGAAAAAAACTCTAACCTACTATGAACGAGACTGTTGACAATTCCTTTGACACATTCAGTGTGTCACGTTTTCGTCGACCCACAGCGCCGTACCCACGCCCCATGAATCATCCTCAAGATAAGCGACCATCTCAGCTACATTTTCTTTGCTGATTTCGTCCCAAGAGCGGCATCTTTGTTTTGTGGGTTGGTTGGGTCCAACTAACATCATGAGTTTTGTTTATATTTTTAGTTGAACATTTTTGTTTTGGGGATTTGTGCCATACCCCTCCCCACACATCATTTCATGATGAATTTTTATATATATTTTTGTATTTATTGTAAATAAATATAAAACCTTTATGCTTATTTGGGTTTTTTAGGTCCCTGGTACGTTTGAGGTATTGTGGTATATAAAAGAATGAATACTGATGGACATGTTCTTGTGGTGGATGCGAAAATTGTAAAGTATGTTTGGGTCGTGAGTCGAGTTAGCTAGGTATAGTATAGGTACTGAAGACCAACCTGAGTTTTGTTTCCCCCTCCCCAAATCGGCCTTGTGCCACAACAATGTGTAAAATCATTGTAAATAAAAGTTAGAACGTCGTCGTTGTTTATAGCAGTGGTTGAAATAAAAATGTGTTGAGCATGGTCGTCTCACTACATCACAGATGTTCCATCGATAACTGTGGCTTTTGGAGAACACCATTCCCCATTCCCTAGATCTCTCACCAATGGAAACGACGCTGGATAACGTGGGTCTCCACAAAAGGGGATTAAATGCCTAATTGATATGTATTGTAGTTTTATTTTTATAGCGTTAGTCCCGATACTTTTAATAGAACAGTGTTTAAATGCATCACTTGGGGGCGGTGGTCAAACAGATATGACAACAGATATGATTTTTTGAAAGACCACTGACACTTCAATCGCTTTAAATCAATTGCTATTTCTACAAATTGTGATTCGAAATTAAAGCTTCGCGCAGATTTCTTGTAAAATTTACGACCTTATTTCGCTTACAGTTTTCAGCTTTGCAAAAGTGGCAATTTAATATTTAAAATGGCTGCCAACCTTTATGAAAATTAGGCAACTTTGATTATTATTTAAAATGGCTGCCAACCTTTATGTAAATTAGGCAACTTTGATTATTATTTAAAATGGCTGCCAACCTTTATGTAAATTAGGCAACTTTGATTATTATTTAAAATGGCTGCCAACCTTTATTAAAATTAGGCAACTTTGATTATTATTTAAAATGGCTGCCAACCTTTATGTAAATTAGGCAACTTTGATTATTATTTAAAATGGCTGCCAACCTTTATGAAAATTAGGCAACTTTGATTATTATTTAAAATGGCTGCCAACCTTTATGTAAATTAGGCAACTTTGATTATCATTTAAAATGGCTGCCAACCTTTATGTAAATTACGCAACATTTTACTCGACCAAGTCAGTTTTGATAGTATTATTCATTACTCAGCCAGACAAGTCGCTGCGATAGTTTCATTAACTTCTTCCTTCTATCATAAATATTTATCCAGGACTACTTATCATGAATGGATCAGTTCAATCACGATATTAAGGAGAGTAACTGGGTCACAACACACACACACACACACACACACACACACACACACACACACACACACACACACACACATATATATATATATATATACATATATATGGATAACAATTTCTCTTTTATGCAGGTTTCATTAAAAATGACAGACACACCTTGTTGATTAGAAAGTTGTTGTTCTAAGCGGCGCTTAGATGTGGTAGAAGGCCGAACGTATGGGACACACAGTAAGAATCAATCTCACTACTCAGTTGTAACTGCTTCGATCGAGACAAGCTTGCTAATAATTAAATCACGTCGAGGTGCCCAGAGACAAGACGTGATAATTAAATTTTTTATGTAATTGTTCATGTGACCTGATGATTTTTTTTTCTTTTGCGGACATAAATTATATAAAAATTTTCAAGATGTTTTGTTTATCCGAGCGCTTTCGGCTATAGTTTCAGTCATTTTTTAGTATAAATATTATTTTACATGTAACAGAATGTAAGTTGTGTTATGTATAATGTGGATTAGTGGTATGTGTTATGTACCGAACACGGTCAGCATGTTGTTACCGTGTTCGTAGTTGATGTCATTGAGTGTTGGATTTTTCGTTTTTATTAATAAGGCATCCATTATTTTTAATCTTTTTTTTGCATTTGGATGCTGTTATGATATTTGTGTTGTCAAACAACTATGTTCCGGATAGCGTTTGGTAGTTCTCCGTGTGTGTGTTTAAATGAGATCGAATTGTCATTTTTAATGAAATATGCATATATATATATATATATATATATATATATATATATATATATATATATATAATATAATATAATTATATGGTTATGTCAATTTTACGTTGCTACATGGAAATTTCTATGTTTCGAGATTAATTCTCATCATCAGGCAATGTTTGTGTGGTTGGGTAGACGATAACTTCTGCCCAACCACACCAACATTGCCTGATGATGAGAATTAATCTCGAAACATGGAAATTTCCATGTAGCAACGTAAAATTGATATAACCATATAATTATATTATATTATATTATATTATATTATATTATATTATATTATATTAAACTCTATAATACTCATTATATTCAGCACTGTTTATAATAAAATAAATGCCAGAGCACTCAAAATATAAAAAAACCTTGAGTCCTCTTCACTTGGAATTATATATATATATATATATATGTGTGTGTGTGGGGGGGGTGTATTTAAATTTAATTTATATATATAAATTTAATCTAGAATATAAATGGATAGAAACTAGTATGGCCACAAAATGAAGGATCTGTTTATGTATTGATTATAATATAGATTTGATCCCCCACTTTATATCCACATTGTAATTTCTTATAAACGGTTGGCATATATTTTCTTCTTCTTCTTCTTCTTCTTCTTCTTCTTCTTCTTCTTCTTCTTCTTCTTCTATGTGCCTTGTCCTTTCAGGACGTAGGCGATCACGGCCTTCCATGTCTCCTTATTCCTTGTGGCTCTTAACATGCAACCTCCTTCTAACGGTTAATAACAAATCAAAGAGATTTACTCGAATAAATAAATAAATAAATAAATAATCAAGCCAACCCCGCCAAAATAACCGTTAGAAGGATTACCCACAATGCCCCACTGACACGTATATATATATATATATATATAGGCGAGGAAAAACTCAACACATGTGGTCTGATGATTGCGCTTAGCATGAAACAGTCTGTTGCCCCTGAGTGTTGACTTCAATGTTCACTCTTTTATATATATATGTGTGTGTGTGTGTGTGTGTGTGTGTGTTCAGGGAATTAGAGAAAAAGAGAGATTAAATAGAAAACTACACTTCATGATGAGTATTTTATTAGTATAATATATTTTTGTTATATATAACAAAAATATATTACACTAGCAGTATAGCCCGGCGTTGCTCGGGTGTAATGAAAGCTTTTATATATATATATATATATATATTATAGATTTTCTGCACTATTGTAAGAACTGCAACCTTGAAACTTCTGAATATCGTTTCTTTGTCTTTGTCTATGAGTGTATCAAATTTGATTAAAATTGAACCACTCCTTCTATAACCCGATTTTTTCGATTAACCATTTTCGATATTTATCGGGAGTACCTCGACACAAAACCTAGCTAAGAACACTCGCAGACGCTTATAGTACAACTGTGTAAATTTTCAAGAAAATCGGTTCAGCCGTTTCGGAGTCTATAGGTAATTGACACACACACACACACACACACACACACACACACACACACACACACACACACACACAGACAAAGTTCCATTTATAAATAAGTTCAGATGTGTCTATGCCATCTCTTTCCCTTCCTTTTTCTCTAATTCCCTACACACGCATGCACGCATGAACGCACACAGAGGAGCAATCACCTCATCGCATCCTTTATATCTTAAAACCGACGAATCCCACTGATACCATCCTAGCTTCGCTCGATGTTGAAAATCATTTTACCTGCATTCCAATTGAAGAAACACTCGGCATAATTAGTGACTGCATCTATAAACACCCGTCAATCCCTCCTCCAAAAATTATTTCAGGAATTCTTCCGAAACAAGACCACGTCTGTACCACGAAAGCACCATTCTACGATCATGACGGTAACACATACATCGAAACTAATGGCGTCAGCATAGCAAAAACCATCAGCTTCTACTTTCTCTTTTACATGAACCATTGAAAACAAAGCGTTTGAAACAACTGACATTACACGAGGTTTGTGGTCCAGTGGATATCGGCTCGGAACGAGAAACCGGAGAGCCGAGTTCGAATTCCAGTTGAATCCACTGTATTCACTTACTCGCAAATACCCTTGGGAAAGGTATTAATCCGTCTCTTCCTTCCAGTTATGGGTTAAATAGCAGGACAGATTGGGTTCTATAGCCTTGGTTGGCAACTAGTCTACCGCAGAAAGCAATGGCAACCTACTGCGGGATAATCTTCTGCATGATCGCCCAAGCGTGTATCACTTATGGCACTTAACTGACTGATGTTGACTACGGATTCGTTTTGAAAAAAATAAATAAATAAAAATAAGGACGAAATGATAACCCTAAAATCAAAATTTGAAAATAACGCAAAAATTTACATGCAAACTCATTATTAATAATCAAATTCCATTCCTTGATGTTTATATAGAATTAAAATGTACTACCTACCCGTATATATATATATATATATATATAAAACGGCTAGTCACCAAAATTTTTTTTTTTTCAATTGGAGTAGATCGACCAAACTATCGCCCAGTTCAAACTCCACCCACGTCTATTGAACAGGTGTAGAGGCTCATCCCTTGTTCCCTGTTTAGGATGTGGTTTCCGGCTTTCTCTTTTCCAATCTTTTTACTCTTTTCTTTTTTTCTTTTTTTTTTTTTTTTTCAATTGGAGTAGATAGACTAAACTGTTGCCCGGTTCACACTCTACACACTTCTGTTGAACAGGTGAAGAGGCTTATCCCTTGTTCCCTGTTTAGGATGTGGTTTCCGGCTTTCTCTTTTCCAATCTTTTTACTCTTTTCTTTTTTTTTTTTTTCAATTGGAGTAGATAGACTAAACTGTCGCCCGGTTCACACTCCACTCACGTCCATTGAACATGTGAAGAGGCTCATCCCTTGTTCCCTGTTTAGGATGTGGTTTCCAGCTTTCTCTTTTCCAATTTTTTTACTCTTTTCTTTTTTTTTTAATTCCCTCTCTAGGATGTGGTTTCTGGCTTTCTCTTTTCCAATCTTTTCACTCTTTTCTTTTTTTCTTTTTCTTTTTTTCAATTGGAGTAGATAGACTAAACTGTCGCCCGGTTCACACTCCACCCACGTCTATTGAACAAATAAAGAGGCTCATCCCTTGTTCCCTGTCTAGGATGTGGTTTCCGGCTTCCTCTTTTCCAATCTTTTCACCCTTACGTAGCCCCCTGCTCATCAGTGGCGTTACCGCTTTGCTCGGGGTGATATGATTAAAAAAAAAAACGTGTTCGAACTCCTGTCTTCTAATCTATAGTAACCAAAACCAGGAAAGATATAAGATAGCAATGATAAAAGAAACTTACTAAATGGCGTACATCAAAATTCCTTTTTCCAAAGAATATTTCTGGGTAAACTAAAACACATGAAACAAACATTAGTCAACAATAATTTTCACCACTACATCATTGATAAAAAAAAAATTATTCTTTAAAAACTGCACCACACCAGCAATAAGAATTGCACACAACAAAATATCAACATATTTTACTGCAACCAGATGCACAAAAATTACAAACATAACGAATTCGCGATAAGAATAATCATCAAACACCATATTTCTGTCGTAAATTCCGGAAGACACTTAAAACTTACTAGCAGTATAGTCCGGCGTTGCTCGGGTGTAATGAAAGCTTTAAAACTAATCCATGGTCCTGGAGCTCAAACTCTTTGGACGTTGACACGAAAGACTAAAAAGCAATAGTTGTTTCCAGTCAAAGCGAAAAAGTAGACTGAAAGAAAAATTTTGATTTCCTGGTATCGATAGCAAATAATTTTCTTCGTCGTAAACTGAATTTTGAAGGCTAAATAAGTCCTCTGAGTGAATGGTATCATGGCTGAGACTACGAACTGCAATTATACCTACTTAGAGCCAAACCCGAAGCAAAGACTAAAATAAAAGGGCTGAAAAAATACAGACATACAGGCAGATAAACAGACACACACACAAACATCTTGTCTCACATATATATACATATATATATTATCTATTTTCTGTACTATTGTAAGAACTGCAACCTTGAAACTTCTGAATATCGTTTCTTATGTCTTTGTCTATGAGTGTATCAAATTTGATTAAAATCGGACCACTCCTTCTATAACCCGATGTTTTCGATTATCGATTTTCGAAATTGATGGGGGGGTACACACACACATACACACACATACACACACACATACACATACACACACATACACATACACACACATACACACACATACACATACACACACATACACACACATAACACACACATACACATACACACACATACACACACAACACACACACACATACACACACATATACACACACATACACATACACACACATACACATACACACACATACACACACATATACACACACACAATACACACATACACACACACATACACATACACACACATACACACACATACACATACACACACATACATACACACACACACATACACACACATACACACACATACACACACATATACACACACATACACATACACATACACACACATACACACACATACACACACATACACATACACACACATACACATACACACACACATACACATACACACACATACACACACATACACACACACACATACACATACACATACACACACATACACACACACATACACACACATATACACACACACACATACACACACACATACACATACACACACATACACACACACACATACACAGAGTTCCATTTATAAATAAGTTTAGATTATCACCTGCAGACAAGCCTGATTCGCTGTATAACAGCGCTTCAGTGCAACTTGATTATCCGTGTAGCTTCAAGCCGAGATCGAACTTCGACTAATTTGTCATTAGACAAACATCTTCCCACTGAGCCAATCTGCGTAACAACTGAGACAAACAGCTTTCACAATAGGTTATTCACCGGATGTAAACAAATGCTCGATGACTGTGAGCGTTCAATTTGATAGCTGAACCAAACTGCTTTCAGTCCAGTAATCAAAGAACGTAGCGTAAAGCCATAAGTAGTCACCGTTTACGTGAAATCTACCAATCTCTAAAGTGCTCTATCGCCTAACGACAGCAAAGAATTATATATATATATTAATTTCGTTTCAGAAGAATTCCTGAAAGAATTTTTGGAGGAGGGATTGACGGGTGTTTATAGATGCAGTCACTAATTATATTCAACTGGGATGCTGGTAAAATTAGCCAAGCTAGGATGGTACCACTGGGATTCGTTGGTTTTAAGATATGGAGGATGCGATGCCATAATTTCTCCTCTGTGTGCGTGCGTGCGTGTGTAAGAGAAAAAGGGATGGGGGGGAGAGAAGACATAGTAACATGTAATATCCTTTTGTTACAGATAACAAAAATATATTATGCTAAAAAATAGTCACCATGAAGTATAGTTTTTTACTTAATCTCTCTTTTTCTCTAATTCCCGGCACACACACACACACACACACACACACACACACACACACACACACACACACATATATATATATATATATATATATAAGAGTGAACATTGAAGTCAACACTCAGGGGCGACAGACTGTTTCATGCTCCGCGCTATCATCAGGCCACATGTGTGGAGTTTTTCCTCGGCTATTTATATATACGTGTCAGGGGTGGGGATTGTGGGTAATCCTTCTAACGGTTATTTTGGCGCGAGTGGCTTGATTATTTATTTATTTATTTATTTGAGTAAATCTCTTTGATTTGTTATTAACCGTTAGAAAGAGGTTGCGTGTTAAGAGCCACCAGGGATAAGGAGACGTGGAAGGCCATGATCGCCTACGTCCTGAAAGGACAAGGCACATAGAAGAAGAAGAAGTTTTCTTTGTGTTCAGGTGTACGGGAGGATTTCAGTCATCCTCGATCCATAATTTATGGTGTCACAGATCCCGTATCAGCAACACGTCGATAAACAACAGCAAATGTTGGATGACTCGGCCGCCTTCAGTCTGGAAACGTGATCTGATACAATCGTGCTGCCTGGCGTCCATTATTACTCGTGCGGCCTTATGTAAAAATCATATCTGCCTGTTCATGATATGAATATCCTGTCATTATTAAAGGGAACATTTCTCAGTTAACTCACTAGTCAGTTAAGTGCCATACGTGATACACGCTTGGGCGATCATGTCTTGAAAGAGACATGACTGACTGGGCAGAAGATTATCCCGCACTAGGTTGCCATTGCTTTCTGCGGTAGACTGGTTGCCGACCAAGGCTATAGAACCCAATCTATCCTGTTATTTGACTCATAACTACAGGGGGAAGAGGTATATTATATTATTAAATAGTAATTAGTGGGGTATCAGTTTATTACTTCATAACAATATAAAATCGATGCCCCACTTTATGCCCAGTAGAAGCCTTTATCATGTTTTCGACTATTAATTTCAGTCAGTCAGTTAAGTGCCATATGTGATACACGCTTGCGCGATCATGTCTTGAAAGAGACATGACTGACTGGGCAGAAGATTATCCCGCACTAGGTTGCCATTGCTTTCTGCGGTAGACTGGTTGCCGACCAAGGCTATAGAACCCGATCTGTCCTATTATTTAACCCATAACTGGAGGGAAGAGACGGTTTAATACCTTTCCCAAGAGTATTTGTGCGTAGGTGAATGCAAGATGTTCAACTGGAATTCGAACTCGGCTCCCCGATTTATCGTTCCGAGTTGATATACAACGCACATCCACTAGTACACA
The DNA here is from genome assembly GCA_037127315.1 of Ascarosepion bandense. NCBI lineage: Eukaryota > Metazoa > Mollusca > Cephalopoda > Sepiida > Sepiidae > Ascarosepion > Ascarosepion bandense. Next base: position 2,247,183 of record JBBBDQ010002187.1, read on the forward strand.
CGTTAAAAGTTAAAGACAGACAAATGTAGTCGAATGGCAATTATAACCGAGTCTGTAGTCACGGCACAGCGTTATTGTAAACTTTCTTTAAAATAAATAACTAAAAAGCGAAAGATTTACGGATTTATATTTATGTGGCCGTTCGTCTCTTCAAAATGTTGCTTCGTTCGAAAATAAGACTGAAGAGACAAACAACGGATCATCAGGAAAAGTTCTCCCTTGGTGTGTGTGATCAGAGGACGCAAGACCGTGAACACCCTGCAAATAATACAGATGCTCTTGAGGTACCCTCCAGTCGTTACTATGAAATGTACATCATGCTGGGGCAACTGGATCGTCTCTGACAGCCTGTAAAATGTGTTCTTCGTGGTCAGGTATACGAGCGGATCTCGTTCTTCCTCAACCCAGATTTTGTGGTGCCATAGATCCTGTCCCAGCAACGCGACGATAAACAATAGCAAAGGTCGGATGACTCGGCCGCCTTCAGTCTGGAAACATAATCTGATACAATCGTGCACCTTATTTATTGAATGACCCTCGTAGAAGTCCTTATACCAAAAAATTAACCTTATTTATTGAATGACCCTCGTAAAAGTCCTTATACCGAAAAATTCACCTTATTTATTGAATGACCCTCGTAGAAGTTCTTATATCGAAAAATTCACCTTATTTATTGAATGACCCTCGTAGAAGTCCTTATACTAAAAAATTCACCTTATTTATTGAATGACCCTCGTAGAAGTCCTTATACTAAAAAATTCACCTTATTTATTGAATGACCCTCGTAGATGTCCTTATACCGAAAAATTCACCGTAGTTATTGAATAAACCTTATATAATTGTAACACATCCAAACAAATGACATCAGCATGGGAAATCTATTAGAAATTGGTTGTGAGTCCGATATAGGTAATTGATTTGTGACAAAAAAAAAAGTCTTGTACTGGGCATTGAAATTCATACACTGTATTAGTCATCGCTAGTTTAGATGTGATGAGGTTATTTTAATTAATGACATCAAGCTTTGCGATTTTTTATTTTCTGTAAAACCTAAACTTATTTATAAATGGAATTTTGTCTGTGTGTGTGTATGTGTGTGTATATGTGTGTGTCTGTGTGTGTGTGTCCGTTACCTACAGACTTCGAAACGGCTGAACCGATTTTCTTGAAAATTTACACAGTTGTACTATAAGCGTCTGCGAGTGTTCTTAGCTAAGTTTTGTGTCGAGGTACCCCCGATAAATATCGAAAATCGATGATCGAAAAAATCGGGTTATAGAAGGAGTGGTCCGATTTTAATCAAATTTGATACACTTATAGACAAAGACATAAGAAACGATATTCAGAAGTTCCAAGGTTGCAGTTCTTACAATAGTGCAGAAAATCAATAATGTATATATATATATATATAAAAGGCAAGATGTTTGTGTGTGTGTCTGTTTATCTGCCTGTATGTGTGTTTTTTTCAGCCCTTTTATTTTAGTTTTTGCTTCGGGTTTGGCTCTAAGTAGGTATAATTGTAGTTCGTAGTCTCAGCCATGATACCATTTACTCAGAGGAATTATTTAGCCTTCAAAATTCAGTTTACGACGAAAAAAACTTATTTGATATCGATAGCAGGAAATCAAAATTTGATTTACATCCATTCATTTTTCTTTCAGTCTATGGTTTCGCTTTAACTGGAAACAACTATTGCTTTTTAGTCTTTTGTGTCAACGTCCAAAGAGTCTGAGCTCCAGGACCATGGATTAGTTTTAAAGTTTTTATTACACCCGAGCAACGCCGGGCTATACTGCTAGTATATATATATATATATATATATGTCAATAATAGTTTTCGAGGTAGTTGTTACTGTGTGTGTGTGTGTGTGTGTGTGTGTGTGTGTGTGTGTGTTATATGAGATAGATTGTTTTGGATATTAGATGCAATGGAGTTGGTTGGTAGTATGATGTATTTGTTATTGTTTAGATGATTATTGTTAACAGTGTTTCTTTTGTTGTGGTTGTATATATTATGTGCCTTTCTTTTTGCATTGTGAATAAAGTGATATGGGTAATGCAAGTTTCTGAATGTGCTTTCTATGTATTTTTCTTCTTTTATTAAATACTGGGGGTTGCATATTCTTAGTGCTCTTAAAAAGAAACCTATAATAATACCAGATTTGATTTTGTAAGAGTGGCTGGAATAGAAATTTATCAGATCGTTTTTGTTGGTAGCTTTTCTGTAGATGTCAAAATTGAGTTTGTTGTTATTTTTGTGTAATATGATATCTAGGAAAGGAAGAGTATGATTCGATTCAGTTTCGAAGGTAAAATTTATAGTAGGCTCAGTGTTATTGAGTTTGTTGACAAGATCTGCTATGTTAGGAGTTTCCGGATAGATTAGAAGGAGGTCGTCTATATATCTAAAGTAGGAGAAACTTGGTGGTAAAATGTTTCTGAAACAATCTCTTTCCAGAAATTCTAAAAATAAACAAGCGAGAACGTCACTGAGAGGTGATTCCATTGGTAAACCAAATTTTTGTCTATAAAAATGGTCATTGAAGGTGAAGAAACATTGCTTAGTAATTAGATAGCATAGTTTTATGATTTTCTCTGTAGGTAGAGGTAATTTTATTTTTGTTTTGTGTGTTTTTAATTGATTTAAGCATTTATCTGTAGAAACATTTGTGTATAAGGATTTTATGTCTAGACTTGCTATGTGTTTGTTTTTTATGTCTATGTTTTTTAGTTTGTTCAAAAGGTCACCAGAGTTTTTTTATACGTGACGGATTTATTGTGTCAAAAAGTGGGATTAAGATTTTGCTTAATTTGCCAGCTATTTAATGTGAGACGCTGCCTATTCCGGATATGATAGGTCTCATTGGTATATTTGGTTTATGTGTTTTTGGGAGACCGTATAGTGTGGGTGTTTTTGGATGGTATGTGATAAGCTTTAGCCGGGAGGAGTCTTCTGTTTTTAATAATTTTTTGATATTGTTTATAAATTTTTGTGTCTCTTTTATGATGCTGCTTTTTGTTAACATGAATATGCAGCTCCCAGTATTTAACAAAAGAAGAAAAATACATAGAAAGCACATTCAGAAACTTGCATTACCCATATCACTTTATTCACAATGCAAAAAAGAAAGGCACATAATATATACAACCACAACAAAAGAAACACTGTTAACAATAATACTCTAAACAATAACAAATACATCATACTACCAACCAACTCCATTGCATCTAATATCCAAAACAATCTTTCTCATATAAAAAACACACAAACATAGTAACAGCTACCTCGAAAACTATTATGGATATTATCAGATCTAAAGATAACCGATATATATATATATATATATATATATATATATATATATAAGGCAATCTGTGAGTCTGTGTGTGACTGTAATCTATGCACGCCTACATTTTTTAAGCTTTAATAGGGCTTCTCGTCTTCCACTCCGATACTTACGACAAATGGACATTATTTTGATTAGATCATCAATCATATAGGATTCTTGGGGACTTTCTGTTTTTGACACAAAACCAATGATCAAGCATTATTAGTTGCTAGCCAATCATGGCAGTGCAATTGAGGTTTACAAAAGCAGTAAGATCGAACTGGTCTCGCCGCTAGTAGCCCAACACTCTACCTACCCGATGACCGTGTGGTGATACTGAACAAAGCGAGGGACCGGATGTTTGCCCTCAGAGATCCAGAAAGCAAATGACCAAAACTGGTCTTTGAGCACCCGGGTCCACGCATATGTTCCGGCTGAAAGCCAAAAATTAATTAAATAAACAAATTCCTGTTCGTAAGCCTACGCGAATTTTATTTATCATCTAATGGGACGCCCAGAATTAAATACGGGTGTGAATTCCCAAATGACTTGCTGGGATCCATAAAGACGAAATAAAAAGCTGGCACAAAAAGCATCGCGAGTTGAGAAAGGACGAGCGTAATTAGCACGTCCCTTGAACTCGTCAAGCGATCATACTCGCCTCCTTTCCTTCTCACTTTCTTCTTCGCTGTCCCCTGAGCTACTTACCCGACCAACGGAGCGGACACATCAAAGACATTCCTAACGGACAAACGCTCCGACATATACATACGCTCAAAATCTCTTTTCAGCATTTACTACTATGAACATTTTAACGTTTTTTGAACTCACCCAAAAGACATTACTTTGATTCGTAAAAAACAACCGTAATTAATATTTGTGTATTTATAAAATGTTGTTTCTATACTCAATTTGATTTTCTTGTTTTATAACACCTTTTATAACTTATAGTGGGCTATCTACTAACGAGGCCAAATTCAGTTAATCTGTTTCAACATACAATTAAGTTTCACTAGAACGGATAACCCACTATAAACTGGTGACCCTGACGTGATTTGAACACGCAACCGTGGTATCTGAATCAGTTAAAAACCTGTTCTCTGCGCCACTTTTTGAATTTCCTCGATTAGCTGTGTTCATTTAAATATTTGAACGACTCTGTGCTGTTTTGCCACAACTGCAACCGCCAGTCAACCTCTTCCTCCTGGCCTAATCATTCCTTATACGGGGTAAACTCCTTCAAATCCCTTTTGTTTACGTATTCATGATCTTAATCAATCATTGTCCCATAAATAAAGGTTGTTATTTTTGCACTTGTTAATGAGCGTTGTTGAAGTTAATTAAATTTACCGGTGACTTTAGTCTTTCACAAGAATAGCCAGGTAAGAGAGGAGTTAGGACTGATCTTCGATAGGTCTTCACACATCAATCAGTTAAGTGCCATACGTGATACTCGCTCGGGCAATCGTGTCTCGAAAGAGACATGACCGACTGGCCAGAAGATTATCCCGCAGTAGGTTGCCATTACTTTCTGCGGTAGACTGGTTGCCGACCAAGGCTAAAGAATCCAATCTGTCTTGTTATTTAACCCATAACTGGGGGGAAGAGACGGATTAATACCTTTCCTAAAGATATTTGCGCGTAAGTTAATGCAAGGAATTCAATCCTGCAAAATACACAAACACAAAGTGGGGGGCGCGGGTCTGGTGCGGAGTAGACTCGCCAGAGACGGACCAACGGAGACAGACCAAACTAAGTGTGATCTTCAGCGAATCATGCAACAAGTCCACACACACACACACACACACAAACACACACACACACACACACACACACACATATATATATATATATATATATATATATATATATATATATATATATATGTATATAATGCCTGGCCACTCGTATTCCAAGATATCCGTCTGCCATGGAGATTAGCTAATCCCCATTGCAAACACCTGCTCAGGCACACTTGTGTTTGTCCAACACCCACAAAGACTATCTTCTATTTATACTGCAACTATGCTGAGCGGACCTCAGTTACAATTTCTGGGAGAGTACGCGTTATTTAGCATAAAAAATAGTCTGAAGAACTCCAGAATATTCAATCACTCGGTCACGATGAGTTGCGAGTTCGAGCTAGCACAACCATCGATGGTTCCTCAAAGAGAGCCGTCTAACCAAATCTCACTTACAAGGCTTGGGGCAACCAGTGGTATGGTTTTCAGACACTTAATATTGGGGTGGAAATGTTTTTTTCAGACACTTAATATTGGGGTGGAAATGTTTTTTTCAGACACTTAATATTGGAGTGGAAATGTTTTTTTCGGACACTTAATATTGGGGTGGAAATGTTTTTTTCAGACAGTTAATATTGGGGTGGAAATGTTTTTTTCGGACACTTAATATTGGGGTGGAAATGTTTTTTTCGGACACTTAATATTGGGGTGGAAATGTTTTTTTCAGACACTTAATATTGGGGTGGAAATGTTTTTTTCAGACACTTAATATTGGGGTGGAAATGTTTTTTTCGGACACTTAATATTGGGGTGGAAATGTTTTTTTCAGGACACTTAATATTGGGGTGGAAATGTTTTTTTCAGACACTTAATAAATTGGGGTGGAAATGTTTTTTTCGGACACTTAATATTGGGGTGGAAATGTTTTTTTCAGACACTTAATATTGGGGTGGAAATGTTTTTTTCAGACACTTAATATTGGGGTGGAAATGTTTTTTTCAGACACTTAATATTGGGGTGGAAATGTTTTTTTCAGACACTTAATATTGGGGTGGAAATGTTTTTTTCAGACACTTAATATTGGGGTGGAAATGTTTTTTTTCGGACACTTAATATTGGGGTGGAAATGTTTTTTTCGGACACTTAATATTGGGGTGGAAATGTTTTTTTCAGACACTTAATATTGGGGTGGAAATGTTTTTTTCAGACACTTAATATTGGGGTGGAAATGTTTTTTTCGGACACTTAATATTGGGGTGGAAATGTTTTTTTCAGACACTTAATATTGGGGTGGAAATGTTTTTTTCAGACACTTAATATTGGGGTGGAAATGTTTTTTTCAGACACTTAATATTGGGGTGGAAATGTTTTTTTCAGACACTTAATAATGGGGTTGAAATGTTTTTTTCAGACACTTAATATTGGGGTGGAAATGTTTCATTAATCATGCTTTATGGTCACTCTAGTAAATAACTGACTCCTCATGTTATTCTCTACCTTACAAAATATGCCAGATCCGGTAGAAAATGCAGTAATTTTGTCATATTAAGCCGGGAGCTGTCCTGACCTCACTTTTTAGTATCAACCTCGTTTATCTCCATGGTTTTCTCCTGCTTTCTCGGCTGTCATCGTTCCAGAGATTGATTGATTGATTGATTGATTGATTGATTTCTTGGCGAACCTGTAAATTTGTTGATTATCATTTTTTTTTTTACTTTTTCTGTGCAATATCATCGGTTAGACCCTAAACTTTCCGATTATCAAAAACAATTTTCAAAAACATTCATTATTTAAGATTTTTAAGAGGTGCTCACTTTCTTATACAACCTTGTATTAAATGGATCCTCCTTTTTGTAAACACTCGCATTGGGGTCGCTTTGATGTCGCTGAGACCATCTATAGAGAAGCTTACAATTTGAAGATGGACAAACCCATGGAAAATTTTTAATTAACCCTACTTTATATCAATGAAAAATAAGTTATTTGAAACATTAAAAAATGTTTTGGAAAGAGTTTTTTCTGTTGTAAAAAAGTTTGGAATGAAAAAAAATATGACATGTAAAACATTAAAAACAAAAAGAATTGGACAGAGAATCTTTAAAATAATTTCTATTCTAAAAAAAAAAAAGTTTTAAATAAAAACATATTTCCGGAACGATTTTTTTTCATTAATTTCCTAAAAGTTTTGAAAAAAAAAAAAGACGGTCAACAACTCGAAGCGAGTGTTTCAAAAATGGAGGATCGATTTACTATAAGGTTGTATGAGAAACTTAGCACCATCTAAAAATCTTTAAATATTGAATTTTTTCCAAATTTTTTGAAAATCGGAAACTTTATGCACTAATCGATAAGAATACATAGAAAAAAGTTCAAAAATAACGATAATCAACAGATTTACAGGTGGTGGTTAGGGTTAGGACTGATCTTCGATAGGTCTTCACACATCAATCAGTTAAGTGCCATACGTGATACTCGCTCGGGCGATCATGTCTCGAAAGAGACATGACCGACTGGGCAGAAGATTATCCCGCAGTAGTCTGAAGAACTCCAGAATATTCAATCACTCGGTCACGATGACTTGCGAGTTCGAGCTAGCACAACCATCGATGGTTCCTCAAAGAGAGCCGTCTAACCAAATCTCACTTACAAGGCTTGGGGCAACCAGTGGTATGGTTTTCAGACACTTAATATTGGGGTGGAAATGTTAAACATTTCTATCTTCCCTTTTTATTTCTTTTATTTTTTTATTGAAATAACTTATTTCTCCACTGACTACGCGATTATATACAAGGGAGTCATCGCCGGGTGATAAGCTCCCACTCTCTGCAAAACCCTCCCATGGCATGCTTGTTCAAATAACCACTGATAACTAAGTTCAGCCCGTGGCTTGCTCGTCGCGGAACTACTTTTACAGAGAGGAGAAGAGGTAAAAGGTGGGTCACTGGCGCCTCATAACCAGTCACTTCGGGCAGGCGGAGCCCGTCAGCCTGGGAAAGCATTTCATCGAGGGGAAAGAAAACCCTCATTTCAAAACTCCGCTGCCTTGCGGCCATATCCAGTCATGGAAAAGGCTTCAGGAGTAAACTTCGAGATAAAATCAGGAGTCCCTAAGGCAGTTCGCTGGTGTATTCAACTAGTTCTGATAACTCCTGCGACGGCACTGGTCCCAAATTGTAACGACCCTTTCGTTCCTTTGGTCTAATCAGTGAGGTGAAGAGTGGGAACGTGATACATGGGCAACAGCCTGTCCTCTATTGCCCAGGCTTGCATCCACCATATTACACCAATACGCTAGGCGATCAAAACAGAATAGTCCATTGTTTTTTAATTATTGGCAAGAGACGTTAAACGCTTTTTCTTTCTTTCTTTCTTTCTTTCATTTTTTCTTTCTTTCTTTCTTTCTTTCTTTCATTTTTTCTTTCTTTCTTTCTTTCTTTCTTTCTTTCATTTTTTCTTTCTTTCTTTCTTTCTTTCTTTCTTTCATTTTATCTTTCTTTCTTTCTTTCTTGCTTTCTTTCTTTCATTCTTTCTTTCTTTCTTTCATTTCTTTCTTTCTTTCTTTCTTTCTTTCATTCTTTCTTTTTTTCTTTCATTTTTTCTTTCTTTCTTTCTTTCTTTCTTTCTTTCTTTCATTTCTTTCTTTCTTTCTTTCTTTCTTTCTTTTCTTTCTTTTTTCTTTCTTTCTTTCTTTCATTTTTTCTTTTTTCTTTCTTTCTTTCTTTCTTTTTCTTTTTTCTTTCTTTCATTTCTTTCTTTCTTTCTTTCATTTTTTCTTTCTTTCTTTCTTTCTTTCTTTCATTTTTTCTTTCTTTCTTTCTTTCATTTTTCCTTTCTTTCTTTCTTTCTTTCTTTCATTTTTTCTTTCTTTCTTTCTTTCTTTCTTTCTTTCTTTCTTTCTTTTTCTTTCTTTCTTTCATTTTTTCTTTCTTTCTTTCTTTCATTTCTTTCTTTCTTTCTTTCTTTCTTTCTTTCTTTCTTTCTTTCTTTCATTTTTTCACTGAAATCAAGTAATTTCTTTTCCACTCTTTTCACCAGATCAAAACAGAACGGTTCGTTATTCGTGAAGTATTAGCAAGAAGCGTTAAACACTTCTATCTGAACTTATTTGGTTTGGCTGAAAATTTTGAGAAATTAACAAAAACAGTATTAGATATCAGTGCAAAATTTTTAAAAGGAGGACCATTAAAATTTATTAAAAATGCTCCAAGTCGAAAAATTAGAGACAGTTTTTTTTTATATGAAAAAATTATATATTGTTGATTCAATTAAAAGACGAAGTAATTGCAATTGTATGTGACGACAACAGGACACATCAGTATTTTTTTAAAAACAATTTGACGTTTTTTTTTAATAAACCTTGGATGACTAAAAATGGCCCATACTTATTTTGGGATTATGTCTACCTTTTTCAAAATATTCGAAATAACTAGATTACTAAACCTACTTCTGAATTATTGTTTTATTCTAGATGCAAAACGAGGACAACAAAATTCGAAGATGTAAATTGTATTTTAAGTATAAAAAAAAACTCAGTTCGTTAAGCTGTCGAAACTAACTAATGTAGCAGTTTATCTAAAATTTGTTGATCGATAAAATGTTTCCCATTTAAAAGTTTTTGCGAACAAGCTGCAGTTTCCATTAAAATGGAGAGGATGCTGCAGAAACAGTTAATTTCATTGAAAAAATTCAAGTCTTGCAAAATTGTCTTGTGTCAAGGAAATATATGGTGACTAGCAGTATAGCCCGGCGTTGCACGAGTGTAATGAAAGTTTTAAAACTAATCCATGGTCCTGAAGCTCAGACTCTTTGGACGTTGGCACGAAAGACTAAAAAGCAATAGTTGTTTCCAGTTAAAGCGAAACCGTAGACTGAAAGAAAACTGAATGGATATAAGTCAAATTTTGATTTCCTGCTATCGATATCAAATAAGTTTTTTTCGTCGTAAACTGAATTTTGAAGGCTAAATAAGTCCTTTGAGTAAATGGTATCATGGCTGTGACTAAGAACTACAGTTATACCTACTTAGAGCCAAACCCGAAGCAAAAACTAAAATAAAAGGGCTGAAAAAATACCGACATACAGGCAGATAAACAGACACACACAAACATCTTGCCTTTTATATATATATATATTATCGATTTTCTGCACTATTGTAAGAACTGCAACCTTGAAACTTCTGAATATCGTTTCTTATGTCGTTCTTTATGAGTGTATGAAACTTGATTAAAATCGGACCACTCCTTCTATAACACGATTTTTCGATTATCGATATTTATCGGGGGTACCTCGACACAAAGCCTATCTAAGAACACTCGCAGACGATTATAGTACAACTATGTACATTTTCAAGAAAATCGGTTCAGCCGTTTGGGAGTCTACAGGTAACGGACATACACACACACACATGCACACACAGACAAAATTCCATTTATAAATAAGTTTAGATAGTACGAAAAATGATCCACTGAAAAAGGTGATATCAGATCTAGATTATGAACGTCTGTTATTTCATTCTAATTCTGAAAAAATGACAAAAAGAATGGGAGGGAAATCAAGAAAAATGAATGAAATTATTAATAAGAGATAATAGTTTAACTATTGACCATATATGCAATGGCTTAATTGAGGTAATGTAGATATTTGCTAAATGATTGGTTTAATCTTATGCTTGGTGAAGTTATCACAGACTATTTAGAATATTAAGACAAATGTCTGGAGGTGCGTATTTTATAACAGTTCAAAATGTTATTGAAAAATTTTAATATTGAAAAAACTAAAACTAATTCTTAAATTAAATGATGAAATCAAAGAATCGAACTTACAAACATAATTGCTCAAAATTTGGATATGAAATGGAATGCTAAGCATTTGATAACTTCTTCTTCTTCTATGTGCCCTGTCCCTTCAGGACGTAGGCGATCATGGATCTCCACGTCTCCCTATCCCTTGTGGCTCTTAGTATGTTTGCTCCTGTTGCTCCTGGCAACCCCCGTTCCGTCATCCACCTGATCAGACCCTGCAAATATGTTATCCGCTGCCTTCCTCTGTCTCTCTTTCCTTCTATCTGTCCAGTCAGTATCAGGTTCTCCAGGCTCTCCTTCCTCATTGCATGTCCCAGGAACTTCAGTTGTCTCTTCCTGATGCTCAGCATCAATTTCCTTTTTGTTGCCATTCTTTCTAACACCTCGTCGTTGCTTGTATGCTCAGTCCACGATATCCGTAGCATCTTTCTGTAGAACCACATTTCGGCCGCTTCCAGTTTTGTCCTCATTTTCGATGATATTGTCCAGCATTCACAGCCGTACCTTAAAACTAGGATCCGTAAAGATAAAATATCATTTTTGTGCATAACAGGCTATGTTACAAGAAAAGATTGTCCCACAAAAGATAAATATTTAATAATATTTTTTATATCATTTTTGTATATAACAAGCCATGTTACAACAAAAGATTGTCCTAAAAAAGATAAATATTTAATATTTTTTTTGTATTTTAAAGAATAAAGAGTGCTTGACTGCTACGTGATGTCAGTTCTTCAATACGGCTGTGAATGCTGGACAATATAATCGAAAATGAGGACAAAACTGGAAGCGGCCGAAATGTGGTTCTACAGAAGGATGCTACGGATATCGTGGACTGAGCATACAAGCAACGACGAGGTGTTAGAAAGAATGGCAACAAAATGGAAATTGATTCTGGGCATCAGGAAGAGACAAGTGAAGTTCCTGGGACATGCAATGAGGAAGGAGAGCCTGGAGAACCTGATACTGACTGGACAGATAGAAGGAAGGAGAGACAGAGGAAGGCAGCGGATAACATATTTGCAGGGCCTGATCAGGTGGATGACGGAACGGGGGTTGCCAGGAGCAACAGGAGCAAACATACTAAGAGCCACAAGGGATAGGGAGACGTGGAGAGCCATGATCGCCTACGTCCTGAAGGGACAGGGCACATAGAAGAAGAATATCTTTAAAAAATTACTACAAAATACAAGTAATTTTTTAATTTTCGATTTTTCCTCATTGTTTGTACAGTTGCATTTATGGAATTAAGTAAATAGTTGTAAGCTGGTTTCTAATATTATAGATAGTTGATAATTAACTAACTACTGGAAATTACTAACAGGTTCTTTTCTAAAAATATTTTTAATAATTGTTATTTAGCAGTAATTTCGGTTTCTACAAATCTACCCCGTTGTGAACCCCAGTTGCAAAGTTTCCAGGACGGGTATAAGGATCGTTTAGTTCTAGCCCTTTTGACTGAGATCAAAGTGTAGTATCTGCTCCCATCAGTATTATCTGATTATCTCTCTCTCTCTCTCTCTCTCTCTCTCTTTTTCAACTGTCTCTCTATATATTCATGTCTATCATCCCTTCTTTCTTTTATCACGGAAACCAAATAATATCTTTCCCACTCTTTCCCCACGATCATTATTTATGAGGTTTTGACAGGACGTTCTGGGAAGTGTTCTAACAGAAGACGGAAAGTGTGACACCGAGATCCGAAGGCGAATGGGCATGGCGAAGAAAGCATTCCAGAAGTTGAGTAAAGTATTAAGAAACAGGACAATTTTGCTAGAAACATGGAAGACAATACTGGGTTGCTACGTGCTGTCCGTCTTTCAATATGGCTGTGAAGGCTGGACAATACCATTAAAGGTGAAGGAAAAACTTGAAGCAACTGAAATGTGGTTCTACAGAAGCATACTGGATATAAAGTTGGGGATCAGTTCAATTAATTGATTCAGTACAATCAATATATAAACTGACCCCTCACTTTGTGGTCACAACAGTTTCTATAAATTTAAATTCCTGAGATCCAAAAGCACAAGGATGCATTCCAGGAGCTGAGTAAAGTATTAAGAAACAGGACAATTTCACTAGAAACAAAGAGAGTACTGGATTGCTACGTGCTGTCCGTCCTTCAATATGGCAGTGAATGCAGGACAATACCATCAAAGATGAAGGAAAAACTTGAAGCAACTGAAATGTGGTTCTACAGAAGGATGATGCGAATATCATGGATCGAGCATCTAGATATTGGAGGTGTTGGAAATGATAGAAACAAAAAGGAAATTAATACTGAGCATCAGGAAGAGACAGCTGAAGTTCCTGGGACACGCAATGAGGAAGGAGGGCTTGGAGAATCTGATACTAACAGGCCAGATAGAAGGAAAAAGAGACAAGGGAAAGCAACGGATAACATATTTGAAGGACCTAATCAGGTGGATGACGGAACGAGGATTGCATGGTGTAACAGGGGAAGGCGTGCTCAGAGCCACCAGGGATAGAGAAACGTGGAAAGCCATGATCGCCTACGTCCTGAAGGGACAGGGCACATAGAAGTAGAAGATATATGCCAACTGTTTATAAGAAATTATAATGTGTATATAAAGTGGGGGATCAATTATATATTATAAGCAATATATAAACTGATCCCTCATTTTGTGGCCATGCTAGTTTCTATACATTTATATTCTAGATTTATGGTCTTGAGCTAGTGGAATGGCAGAGCGGGGTTTGGGTGGTGTAACGGGAGAAAGCGTGCTCAGAGCCACTAGGGATAGGGAAACGTGGAAAGTCATGATCACCTACGTCCTGAAGGGACAGGGCACATAGAAAAAACAGAAGAAGAAGAAGAAAAGATTTGACAAAAAGTTCAATAATCCTATTGCTATTTTTCTAGATGCTTCTATAATCATAAAAGAATATTTATGACAAAATATGTCCGCGTAACAATATTTACTTCATTACTAAATGATAAATAAACAAAGCAAAAATAGTCACTTTAATTTTAATTCTTATTTTTACTTTTTATTTTTTATTTTTTTTAATCGTATCACCCCGAGCAAGGCTGTAACGCCACTGATGTGCAGGGGGCTACGTAATAGTGAAAAAATTGGAAAAGATAAAGCCGGAAACCACATCCTAAACAGGGAACAAGGGATGAGCCTCTTGACCTGTTCAATAGACGTGGGTGGAGTGTGAACCGGGCGATAGATAAATCTATCTAATCTAATTTAAAAAAATAAAACAAAGTGAGAATATTGGAAAAGAGAAAGCCGGAAACCACATCCTAAACAGGGAACAAGGGATGAGCCTCTTCACCTGTTCAATAGACGTGGGTGGAGTGTGAACCGGGCGATAGATAAATCTATCTAATCTAATTTAAAAAAATAAAACAAAGTGAGAATATTGGAAAAGAGAAAGCCGGAAACCACATCCTAAACAGGGAACAAGGGATGAGCCGCTTCACCTGTTCAATAAACGTGGGTGGAGTGTGAACCGGGCGATAGATAGATCTATCTACTCCAATTAAAAAAAAAAACAAAGTGAGAATATTGGAAAAGAGAAAGCCGGAAACCACATCCTAAACAGGGAACAAGGGATGAGCCTCTTCACCTGTTCAATAGACGTGGGCGGCGTGTGAACCGGGCGATAGATAGATCTATCTACTCCAATTCGTTTCATGATTTAATTTATTCCCTAATTCGTATTTCTGATGTGAATTTTGTTCCATTAAATCTGCTTTTTTTGGTGTGGATAATTTAATAAAATATTTAAAGGCATGTAATATTTCGTACACATTTGTTAATGGGGCCTGAAGTGAAGGCTATCCGAAGCTTAGCCAATCAACTGTATTAAAATCTTAGTAACGAAAAACTATATCAATATAGAGAGGATTAACTTTTTGAGCCAAACTAATTATGTTCCTAATCTCTACGTCATTTTTCATTATTTATTGTTTTTAATTAAGCTCAAGTCATCATCGAATAATCGAAAAAACCCAAACTGAAATTAAAAATCTTCTTTCCCAATGGAACGACGAGATTTGAGAAAGGCCTTTAGGAATGAGTTGCGATAAGATTTGGCCTTACGTGAAAAATACCATGTATTTTTCTAAAGGGCATCAGCCATGAATCAATGCAATGAATTCAATTGGAATTGGAACTGCTTCTCAGATGTCTAATTCCGAGCAGCGATCTATCTATCTATCTATCTATCTATCTATCTATCTATCTATCTATCTATCTAATTTCTTTCTTTCTTTCTTTCTTTCTTTCTTTCTTTCTTTCTATCTATCTATCTATCTATCTATCTATCTATCTATCTATCTATTTCTTTCTTTCTTTCTTTCTTCCTTTCTATCTATCTATCTATCTATCTATCTAATTTCTTTTTTTCTTTCTTTCTTTCTATCTGTCTATCTGTCTATCTATCTATCTATTTTCTTTCTTTCTTTCTTTCTATCTATCTATCTATCTATCTATCTAATTTCTTTCTTTCTTTCTATCTATCTATCTATCTATCTATCTATCTAATTTCTTTCTTTCTTTCTGTCTATCTATCTATCTATCTATCTATCTATCTATCTATCTATCTATCTATTTCTTTCTTTCTTTCTTTCTTTTCTATCTATCTATCTATCTATCTATCTATCTATCTATCTATCTATCTAATTTCTTTCTATCTATCTATCTATCTATCTATCTATCTATCTATCTAATTTCTTTCTTTCTTTCTTTCTTTCTTTCTTTCTATCTATCTATCTATCTATCTAATTTCTTTTTTAATTTCTTTTTTCTTTCTTTCTGTCTATCTATCTATCTATCTATCTATCTATCTAATTTCTTTCTTTCTTTCTATCTATCTATCTATCTATCTATCTATCTAATTTCTTTCTTTCTTTCTTTCTTTCTTTCTATCTATCTATCTATCTATCTATCTATCTATCTAATTTCTTTCTTTCTTTCTTTCTTTCTTTCTATCTATCTATCTATCTATCTATCTATCTATCTAATTTCTTTCTTTCTTTCCTTCCTATCTATCTATCTAATTTCTTTCTTTCTTTCTTCCTATCTATCTATCTAATTTCTTTCTTTCTTTCTTTCTATCTATCTATCTATCTATCTATCTATCTAATTTCTTTAATTTCTTTCTTTCTATCTATCTATCTATCTATCTATCTATCTATCTATCTATCTATCTATCTATCTATCAGATAAATTAGACCAGTAAAATGGTGCATTAGAAAATTCTCTATACCTGTTTGAAGGAAGATGAAAGTTCAACCAGCTATGCAACCATTGTTTCGACCTTTTTGGCTTCGTCAGGCGATTTGCTTCCAAATAAAATTTCAAGAAATTGCCTAACCAAATCAAGAAAGTCGAAACAGGCTTTTCTTATCGACTAAAATAAATCGCCTTTCTCTACCAAAAGCCCATAACTGAGAGGTAGAATCGCAGACTGATGTCAATTCGGTCGGGTTTCAATTCTGGAAAGAAGCAATCGCATGTGATACAGCGAATGGGGATGGCTATATATATATATATATATATATATATATATTTGTGTGTCTGTGTTTTGTGGTAAGACCCAGTTACTCTCCTTATAATCGCGATTGAACTGATCCAGTTATGATAAGCAGTCCTGGGTAATTGTCTTGGAAAGAACGAAGAAGAAGATGATACTATCGCAGTGACTTGTCTACCCATATTTCAAAAGACTCCCTGTTTCATTTTTAAGAGTATTTTTATTTCATTTACCGGCTTGAACTTTCGGAAAATCTTATTAAAGAAAATGCCGTAGGTCGCATTATTTTTAATAAAATTTATCGAATGTTTGGTTCAGTAGATAAAATAAAAATACCAATTACAAAATAAATGGATCTTCTGCTCAGATGTGGGTGTCCACTAAAATAACATTTAAATTAATAAAAATTTGTCGGATTAATAAATAAAATCCATTAATTTATAAGATATATACAGGTTGTATCAAAACTATGTTTGTAAAGGTTTGGTTGTTTTGTTTTCATGGCAAATCAACTTCGGCGGGTCATTTATTGCCAACTAAACTTTATTTATTTATTGCTGGTAATACCTTTTTCGTTCAACAATTTATTGTTGTTTATATAAGTTTTTGTGTCTAGTAATACATTTTTCTTTTCGAGTATCAAGATTCATTGGGATTTGTTTTTAAGGACAGGGTCCCCAAGTCCTAACCTTGTTATTTAACCCATAATTGGAGGGAAGGATTAATACCTTTCCCAAGGGTACCAGTGCTTAAGTAAATGCAGGTATTCAACTGGAATTCGAACTCGGTTCACCGATTTCTCTTTCTGAGCCGATATCCACTGTACCACAACGCACATCTGTCACTATACGCTTACAGCACCTGGTATTCCCAAGCGGTCACCCCTCTAAGTACTGACCAGGCTCAACGTTGCTTAACTTTGGTGATCGAGTGAGAACGGGTGTATTCAACGTGATAGGCCGTAAGCCGTTTGTAAAGGTGAAATTGTGGATGGGGTTGCTTGTGTTTACTTTGATTTGTAAAAACTATGAATCTAGGCCCCCTTTCATAAGAGAAAATATATAACGGACGTTCTTCCCTATTGCTGGTACCATGTAACTCATTACTATCTGCCGTGCAATTTAGAGAGAAGATGAACATGATGAGGGTCTTGCACCATCGTTTTACTATCTCATGAAGAATCGGGACATGATGATCTCCAGAACTAAAAAAACAACAACTCTTTCTTTATCATTACTAGCATTGCTTCTCACGACATCTGCGACAATCCGCGTACTACACACTCTCAGTCAGGGAGAGCAGTGGGGTGGGGGTGGGAGCAAAAAATACAAGTTGCCAACTAGGAATTCATTCAGTTAAGTGCCATACGTGAAACACGCTTGGGTGATCATGTCTCGAAAGAGACATGACTGACTGGGCAGAAGATTATCCCGCAGTTGGTTGTCATTGCTTTCTACGGTAGACTGATTGCCAGCCAAGGCTATGGAACCCAATCTATCCTGTTATTTGACTCATAGCTAGAGGGTGAAGAAATTTTTTATATTATAAAGTAGTAATTAGTGGGGGATCAGTTTATTACTTCATTACAATAGAAAACCGATCCCCCATTTTTTACCCAGTAGAAGCCTGAATCATATTTCTAACTATTATATTCAGTCAGTTAAGTGCCATACGTGATACACGCTTGGGCGATCATGTCTTGAAAGAGACATGACTGACTGGGCAGAAGATTATCCCGAAGTAGGTTGCCATTGCTTTCTGCGGTAGACTGGTTGCCAGCCAAGACTATAGAACCCAATCTGTCCTGTTATTTAACCCATAACTGGAAGGAAGAGACGGATTAATACCTTTTCCAAGGGTATTTGTGCGTAGGTGAATGCAATGAATTCAACTGGAATTCGAACTCGGCTCCCCGACTTCTCGTTCCGAGCCGATATCCACTGCACCACAACACACATCCAACTAGGAATTACGAATATTTAAAAAAAAAATCTTTGGAAGCAAAATGATACACGTGATTAACGCTGGTTAATAATAAATATATATTTTTCTCCTCAGCGGTAGCACAACTTTGAGATTCATGCACAATCCAATTGTTAGTTACTGATTGTAACCTGGCTGTTACATAGTCTAAATATTGGCATCTATAATGCACAGTAATGATAGTGAAGCAGTCCATTTATTTACGATATGGGGTGGTAATAAAATAAAATAATAATATAGAAACATATAGAAACACACATATAGAAATACATATATACAAACAAACATACGCACACTGAAATACTTTCAAATACAAATATATATATATATATATATATATATAGCTATAATTCAAATACAGATGTATCCATCTAATATATATATGACATAATACTCTTGGTATACAATCCAGGTAAATTCCGATAGAGATGAAATCAAGAGAATTCAATGTTAAATTCATTTTATTTAATTTAACAGAGTAATATATATATATATATAATTTATAAAAGATTTTAGATTATTACAATGGGTAATACATATTTCACCGCCTCCTGACATTATTATCGCAATAATAATATCAGAACGTGGTGAAATATGTATTACCCATTGTAATAATCTAAAATCTTTTATAAATTATATATATATATATATATCAGTAAATTCCCAAATTTCGTTGAATAGCTATTTCAGTGAGGAAATTCTAGCCTCATCAGCAACGATCAAAAGCAAAAATTTATTTATTCAAATATGGTACAATATATACATATATATATATATATAGTGATGATCATCCACGTATACTGTCTTAATATGTATAGGAAAGAATATTAATAAAAAGTTTTGAATTTAAAAATGTACTTTTTTGAACAGTATTTGTTTATTTTTATTATATTTTATATTTCAGACCGCCCTCGGTCCTTCATCAGAAACAACTGATTTTTAAATTTGTTGTTTCTGATGAAGGACCGAGGGCGGTCTGAAATATAAAATATAATAAAAATAAACAAATACTGTTAAAAAAAAGTACATTTTTAAATTCAAAACTTTTTATTAATATTCTTTCCTATATATATATATATATATATATATATAGGGTAGTCTAAAAGTAGCTGAACAGTAAACGATAACCTTTATTTTGAGATTACATACAAGATTATATTTACTAATGCAATTATTACATTGACTATTAGATTTTATTTTGTACAATGGCGCTCAAATTTCATCAACTCAGGCCACCAAATTGTTGTCTATCACAGTTTACATACCTATTGTCCATTTACCCTTTATAACCAAATTTACATACATATATATAAAGGTGCATAGAAATATATTTATAATATCTGTCTACACATAAAAATGCTTGCTATTTTCTACACAGATAAATGTAAATACATGCACACAGATAAATGCATATTAATACACATCTGTAATGGTTAACAAGTGTGTCTCGCTAGATCAATTACTGGATAGTGAGATCGCTCCTCACTGGGTGCTCCACGTGGGATAATGGTCAGCAAGCATGTTTGAGTGGTCAATTCTTTCGGCCTTGGGCAGCATCTAAGAAACGCTTAGTAAATTACTATATATAATTTAATATATATATATATATGTGTGTGTGTGTGTGTGTGTGTGTGTGTGTGTGTGTAGTTTAATTGTGAGAATGTTTAGCGCCAAGATTGTTTTTTCAGTGGCTTTACTGATAAAATGTATTTTGGCAAGCAGGATTTTTATTGTCAAGCGAAAGTGCTCAATACCACAGTGGAGACAGAGCATTGATAGGTAAAAGGAGTTTCTCATTTTAACTGAGTAGATTCAGACCGACTTCGAAGTTTCGTGAAAACATCGTTATGATGCTATCACTCGACAGAGCTCGTAACTAGCCTCGAAGTCGGCATGAACCTGCTCAGTTAAAGTGACAAACTTTTTATACTTATATATATATATATATATATATATAAATCCAGGTGAAGAGGACTCAAGGTTTTACTATTTTGAGTACCATGGCATTTATTTTACTATAAACAGTGCTCAGTATAATAACTATTATAGACGATATAATCATATAATTATAAATTATACATTGCGACACAGAAATTTCTATGTTTTTTTAAATGTAAATCATTTGCACAACTAACATCCAACATTGCTTGATAAAGAGAATCTATCTCGAAACAGAAATGTCCGTGTCGCAATGTTCAATTAATTCATAATTATATATATATATATATATATATATATATATATATATATATATATATATTAAAAATATGTTATGCTAAATAGATGCACGTGTTTGAGTAAACAACTCTGTTAATAGTATATTTTCTTTTACAAGTCGGATTTCGTTGAGAGCTTTTAATAAAAAAAAATGATGTGGGAACAATATGTGTATAGCTTGGCCAAAACGTGAGCAGATAAGTTAAAAAAAAGAAAGAAAGAAAAACCTGGAAGACTTACCTGAGAAATTAACGAACGAAGTCTGGTTTCTGTAATGTCGTTAACAAGACTGTGAATCTGTGTTAAAAAGTTGCATTTTCAAACACTATTTCCAAATATGGAAAAAATATGCCCAGAAAACCTGCCGAACAAGTTTGTTTCTTCAGGTTGGTCGTGGCTCGAGATTGTATTTTGTACGTCATTGTAGACCCTCAGCCTTCGCCTCATTTTTATCCACTTTACTTCATTAGTTATTATCTCAGATGTATTAAATATCACTTTGAGATTTAAAGAAGAAAAAAGGAGATATTCATTTTTAAGCGCCTGTAAACGTGGCGACAACAAAGAAAACATTTTTAATTTTTGTGTTGCTGTATAAACTTAAGAGAACAGGAGTTTAATTGTTTATATATGCATATATATATATATATATATATATATATATATATATATATATATATATATATATATATATCGCTCATTCAGTAAAAAATGAATTTGAGCACCCTAGCTATTGGGCGCGTAATATGATATGCGCTAAAAAGACTGCCTTCTTCTTCCACCGAACGCCCCGTGGCCCAGGGGTAGAGTCACCGACTGGCGCCAATTCGGTCGGGTTTCGAGCCTGGGTTATGTAGCAATCGGAGTCTAACCGTACTGATGAGCTGTGATACAGCGAAACAGATCTGTCTGACAATATATAACGCTCATTCTAATGAATTAGAGCACTCTGGCTATAATGATAATATACACGCTAAAAAGTCTGCTTTCTTCTACCGAGCGCCCATAGCCTAGACTGACGCAAATTCGGTCGGGTTTCAATCCTTGGTTAAAAGCAACCGGAGTCTAACCGTACTGATGAGCTGTGATACAGCGAAACAAATCTGTCTGCGGATGACAATATATATATATATATATATATATATATATATATATATATATATATCACGTAGAATATTTGGTATTAAAATCAGGTAAATTCCGATGTTAAATTTATTTATTTAATTTAACAGAATAATATAATCTAGAAAAAATTTAAGATATTCTACAACTTCATGGGTAATACGTATTTCGCAGCCCAACCTGCTGCTCTTCAGACCCAAATGATACAATAGTTAATATTCAAAATCTTCCAGGAAAGCATTACATACACACACTCACGTGCCCATATAGGGAATAGATATTTGTAACGACAATCTTTTTCCGTTTATGATTTTTCTATATTTTTCTTTTTCTTTTATCTTTTGTCTTTTTTTTTTTTTTTTTAATGGGCGAAGAAATGTCTTTTGTAGATTTCCGCCGTTACAATTATCTTTTCTCGATATGGGCACGTGAGTGTCTGGATGTGATTATTTTTCTAGATGATTTTGAACATTGACTGTTGTATCATTTCTAGAGTATATGCCTCCTCAACAGGTGTTTACCCGTGCAACCAAACTGGCAACTGGGTCCCACCCATTCACAGTCAGGTTAGCCAAATGCAGACGACAATTCTACTCCTGCAGCTTCCTCTCTCGCACTTCCCGCCTGTGGAACTCACTCCCGTATTCTTGCTTTCCTGACGGCTACAACCTCCAGAAATTTAAATGCAAAGTTAATACTCATCTACTAACCACTGGACTCTAGCTCTCTCCCTTCCCCTGTATAACCTTCCCTTTCTCTCCGCCTATGTATCTGTCATCGCACCTGCTTTCTCAGCTTTCTATTGTTCCTTTCTAACTAGTTTGTACTCCTCACTCTTTTCTAATTAATCTTTTTACATTTATGTAACCCCCTGCACATCAGTGGCGTTTTCGCCTTGCTCGGGGGGAAAATAAAAAAAAATATATATATATATATATATATATATATATTGGTAGTACTGGGTGGCGGCGCTCAAGAACTTTTCTTCTGAATAAATTGTTTACTCTTTTTATTAGTGTGGTATTTTTAAATCGAAATTGTGGTTGAATTTATTTCTGTGAATCACTAATGCATTTGTTAGATTATTATTAGTGATGTCTCTTTTATGTTCATATATACGTTTCTTTAGATTTCTACTTGTTTCTCCGATGTACATAGAGTACATATAATAGTTTTAAGAGCACTAAGAATATGCAGCCCCCAGTATTTAACAAAAGAAGAAAAATACATAGAAAGCACATTCAGAAACTTGCATTACCCATATCACTTTATTCACAATGCAAAAAAGAAAGGCACATAATATATACAACCACAACAAAAGAAACACTGTTAACAATAATAATCTAAACAATAACAAATACATCATAACTACCAACCAACTCAATTGCATCTGATATCCAAAACAATCTATCTCATATAAAAAACATACATATAGTAACAACTACGTCGTAAACTATTATGGACATTATCAGATCTAAAAATAACCGAAATCAAAATGATGAACAAGCAGGTGTATACCGAATAAATTGCCGGGACTGTTCCTCCATCTACATCGGAGAAACAAGTAGAAATCTAAAAAAACGTATATATGAACAAAAAAGAGACATCACTAATAATAATCTAACAAATGCATTAGTGATTCACAGAAATAAATTCAACCACAATTTGTATTTTTAAAATGCTACACTAATAAAAAGAGTAAGCAATTTATTCAGAATATATATATATATATATATATATATATATATATATATGTAATGAATTATTTTGAACATTATTTTTACTGTTACTCGTATTTAAGTAGATATTCTGTTTTTAATTAAACAGTATTTTTTATATTTATATCTACCGGCCTGATTATTTACGATAAATTTTTATTACGAAATAAAAAATTATCGTAAATAATCAGGCCGGTAAATATAAATATAAAAATACCGTTTAATTAAAAACAGAATATCTACTGTAATACGAGTAACAGTAAAAATAATGTTCAAAATAATTCATTACAAATTGTCGGTTGCTTATAGCCAAGTTTCGTTAATTTCCGTAACATGTTTATATATATATATAGGATTAATGCAAAACAGTTTGTCACTTAACTGAGAAGGTTCATATATGAGAATACCGTTATGATGTTGTCACTGGTCAGGACTAAGTATTTTTTTTCGATCTGCTGCTTAAAAAGTTTAAAAATCAGATCGAAAACAGGACGAAAATCCCTTTGTCCTGACGAATGACGACACCATAACGGTGTACTCACAATACTCCGAAGTCGGCATGAATCTGATCAGTTAATTGACAAACGTCTTTGCATTAAAACTATCAGCGCTACATGTCTATCCTGATATCAAACGCTTTACGACAAAAAGAACCCTGCTTGCCAAATTACTTTTTATCAGTAAAACTGCTGAAAAATTAACAATCTTGGCGCTAAACATTATCACAAACCAGCACTATATATATATATATATATATATATGTGTGTGTGTGTGTGTGTGTGTGTGTGTGTGTGTGTGTGTGTGTGTGTGTGTGTGTAAAGTACGTATATTTTGGCAGCATCTTTTCTTTTAAACAAGTTGTGTTAAACGATAGAGACAACATAGTCTTATATATTTTCTTTTGAATTTTTTCATATTTTCTGATTAAGCTTTTGATTTCTGAAATATATTTGTATAAAAATTGTCCAAAACTTGTCCTAGTACTTACAAACGTCATCGTTCATCATCAGGGACTATATTAGAGTTTCAAAATCAAATATTGCCTTGTAGCAGGAAAAGTGTTACAACATTTTAAAAGAAAATAAATAAACGTTATGAAATATTTTTAAATTCAAAGGCAGTAATAATGAGTTGTGTTTAGAGGGTTTATTTAAAATATAATTAAGGTAAATAATTATTTGCTTTTGAGTAATTTGATAATATAAATAATTAGTTCCTTCGAAGTTCAAATTCTCTAACGTATTTTTAAGGCATTTAAAATCTTTAAAAACCAAGTATTCCATATAATTCACGCATCTACGTGAGCACATATCTTCACGTGTGTATGTTGTTTACATTATTACTGACAGATTCTAGTTGAATCCATTGTATTCACTTATGCGCAAATACCCTTGGGAAAGGTATTAATCCGTCTCTTCCTTCCAGTTATGGGTTAAATAACAGGACAGATTGGGTTCTATAGCCTTGGTCGGCAACCAGTCTACCTCAGAAAGCAATGGCAACCTACTGCGGGATAATCTTCCGCCCAGTCAGTCATGTCTCTCTCGAGACATGATCGCCCAAGCGTGTATCACGTATGGCACTTAACTGACTGACAGATGAAAGTTTATCTGATTTTTTCTGCGATGGATATATCTGTAAAAATTACTTGAAGAATATAACCTGTGCGCTTTTTTTATATAATTTTTAATTACCTGATAATCTTAAAAATTTAGGAAAATATTCTTTGTAATCTAATGTTTTACTAGATTCTAATTACTTTGGTTTTAAATAGTTACCGGCCTTTTTTTCTGTTAATGTCCTGTATATGTTACGTTTTTCGGACGAGCCCCCATTTATGCTACGTGTTAAACGTAACAAAAAATAAAAAGTAAAAATGATTGACCAAAGTTCAGAGTTAAAATACAGACAAATATTTAATTTACAAAACATTAGATAAAAATATTTACAAATATAAAGTTTTGCATTCAAATAGAAAACAGAGTTTACTAATGGCAGGCGAAGTGTTACGAGAAAGAGAAGGGTAGGGAAGGTGTCAAATATCTTTACCCAGTTAAATTGGCGTGGAAGTGATATTACTTTTTGGAAATCCTTAACTGCGTAATTATTGCTTGGTCAATGAAAGTGGCTAAAATATATATTTACCCAGATAGTTCCATGAGGTTCTCTTTCAGGTTTTAGTTGTTCGGACTTTTCTGTGAGATTCTTTCGGCTAGATATAAATCCTTGAATCGAAACCGGAGTTGATGAGGTCAGCACATTCTTTTATCAACTGTTCAAGTTTTAGTTTTTGTCGTCGACTTAGAGAGATTCTTTCAGTTGGATATGCATCCTTGAATCAAAACCGGAGCTGATGAGGTTAACACATCCTGCTATCAACTAACTACTCACTGAACAAAACCTATTTTTATAGGGGCCAACACCTAATTTGCAAACTTCTACAACCTTTGGAACTCTCTAGATGCTACTGGAACGTTCTACAATCTTCCAAAACGTTCAATTCTTAATTTTCTTATTTTTACTACTTCATGAATAAGATCTTTCTTGGAATAACACTTAGGACTCAATAGAATCCATTACTATAACTTTTATACATTATTAATATTATCTAAATATATTTATGAATAGAACTTTGTTTGTGTGTGTGTGTCTGTGTGTGTCTGTGTGTCTGTGTGTGTGTGTCCGTTATCTATAGACTCCGAAACGGCTGAACCGATTTTCTTGAAAATTCACACAGTTGTACTATAAGCGTCTGCAAGTGTTCTTAGTTAAGTTTTATGTCGAGGTGCCCCTGATAAATATCGAAAATCGAAAAAATCGGGTTATAGAAGGAGTGGTCCGATTTTAATCAAATTTGATACGCTCATAGACAAAGACATAAGAAACGATATTTAGAAGTTTCAAGGTTGCAGCTCTTACAATAGTGCAGAAAATCGATAATATATATATATATATATATATATATATATATATATATATATATAAAAGGCAAGATGTTTGTGTGTGTGTATCTGTTTATCTGCCTGTATGTCTGTATTTTTTCAGCCCTTTTTATTTTAGTTTTTGATTCGGGTTTGGCTCTAAGTAGGTATAATTGTAGTTCTTAGTCTCAGCCATGATACCATTTACTCAGAGGACATCTTTAGCCTTCAAAATTTAGTTTACGACGAAAAAAACATATTTGATATCGATACCAGGAAATCAAAATTTGACTTACATCCATTCATTTTTCTTTCAGTCTACGGTTTCGCTTTAACTGGAAACAAGGAGCATGGATTAATTTTAAAGCATTCATTACTCTCGAGCAACGCCGGGCTATACTGCTAGTTTTTATATAAAATAAATACATCTTTATAACATAGACGTCTGTATTTACAAAAAATCGGCGCGATTATACGCAAAGAAAAAACTCAGAATTCTTTTTTAAATATTGGTTTTCTCTAAATTTAATAGGCTTTTTTTTAATTTATGATTAGTCGGTGTAGTTTTATTTTAATTTATAACAACTTCAGTTTATCAGTACAAATTAAGATAGAAATTTAAAAGATGTAAAACTTTGTGAATTATTCTAATTAAAATTTAAAAAAATGAAAACAAATCTTGTAAAAATTAATTATTCAGCAAAAAAAAAAAAATTTTTAAGACAATATATCTTATTCATATAAATAATTAAAAGCTTTTCAAATCAAAAAAATGTCTTAGTTTGATTGCTTTTTTATTTTACGTTTCAGAGCAGATTTTTTAATAAAATTAAAAAGAAAATTGATTTTTTAAAATATTTATAGGGGTTCAGCATGTAACCAATATAAACATTAATTGACACAAATAAAAAATTTTCAGAACTTCAAAAAATCAAATAAGCGGCTGTTAAAACGTATTTTTACGAATTTAAAAAAAAAAACATTTCTAAAATAATTTAATTCATTTGTGAACATGTCCCAACAGTTTAATTAAAATACGACAATTATTTGATTTTTTTTAAACAAAATCTTTTTCATCGCAAAAAAAGACGCTAACATTTTCTGTACTTAAACTCCTCTACTCCGATGAGGCAAAAATATATTGAACCAAAATTTCGAACATTCTAAAAAACAAAAACAAAAAAAAAAAAAAATTTTCATGATCTAAAACACCCTTTGGTCTATTTTTTTTTTCCTGTTAATAATAACAGAGATTTTGATGATAAAATTTTGTTTTCATTAAGTTTGGACATTTTTATTTTTTTAATCGTGATATGCTAATTTTTACTGAATCATTAAAGGTACCTATATGTTAGGTATTGACAAGGTACTGCGATTAGGATTTTAGATATTTGTTTCATTCGTACAAGTGATTTCTTTTCTGGATATCAGTTAGTTAAGTGTCATGCATGATACACGTTTGGGCGATCATGTCTTGAAAGAGACTTGACTGACTTGACAGAAGATTTTCCCATAGTAGGTTGCCATTATTTTCCGCGGTAGACTGTTTGCTAACCAAGGCTGTAGAACCCAATTTGTTCTGCTATTTATCC
>JBBBDQ010002188.1:0-5000 GCA_037127315.1 Ascarosepion bandense
GATAGATAGATAATGAACAGTGTCAGATAGATAGATAGATAGATAGATAGATAGATAGATAGATAGATAGATAGATAGATAGATTGAAAATGAACCGGGTTAGATTGATAGATAGATAGATTGATAATGAACCGGGTTAGATTGATAGATATATAGATAGATAATGAATTAAGTTAGATAGATAGATAGATAGATAGATAGATACATACATACATACATACATACATACATACATAGAACACGGTGGTATAGATAGATAGACAGAGAGACAGATGATGAAAAGTGTAGCATAGATAGAGAGACAGACGGATAATAGCCAGGTTGTGACAGATAGATAGGCAGACCGACATATGATGTTCACTTAGGGATAGATAGATAGATAGATAGATAGATAGATAATGAAGATAGATAGATAGATAGATATATAGATAGATAATGAAGATAGATAGATAGACAGATAGATAATGAACAGAGATAGATAGATAGATAGATAGATAGTGAGATAATAAGCATAGATAGATAGATAGTGTGATAGTAAGCATAGATAGATTGATAGATAATAATCCGAGATAGATAGATAGATAGATAGATCGTGAGATAGTGAGATAATAAGCATAGATAGATAGATAGTGTGATAGTAAGCACAGATACATTGATAGATAATAATGCGAGATAGATAGATAGATAGATAGATAGATAGATAGTGAGATAATAAGCATAGATAGATAGATAGTGAGATAATAAGCATAGATAGATAGATAATGTGACAGTAAGCATAGATAGATAGATAGATAAAAAGCAAGATAGATAGTGAAATAAAAAGCAAGGTAGATAGATAGATAATGAGATAATAAGCAGGATAGATAGATGTATAGATTGATAGACAGATAGTAAGCTTAGATAGATAGATAGATAGATAGATAGATAGATAGATAGATAGATAGATAGATGATAATGAACAGAGATAGATAGATAGATAGATAGATAGATAGATAGATAGATAGATAGATAGATAATGAACAGAGATAGATAGATAGATAGATAGATAGATAGATAGATAGATAGATAGATAGATAGATAGATAATGAACAGAGATAGATAGATAGATAGATAGATAGATAGATAGATAGATAATGAACAGAGATAGATAGATAGATAGATAATGAACAGAGATAGATAGATAGATAGATAATGAACAGAGATAGATAGATAGATAGATAATGAACATAGATAGATAGATAGATAGATAGATAGATAATGAACATAGATAGATAGATAGATAGATAGATAAAAAGCAAGATAGATAGTGAAATAAAAAGCAAGATAGATTATGAGATAATAAGCAGGATAGATAGATGTATAGATTGATAGACAGATAGTAAGCATAGATAGATAGATAGATAGTGAGACCATATAGATAGATAGTGTGATAATATAGATCGATAGATACGTAGATAATAAGCATAGATAGATAGATAGAAAAGAAACGAAAGTAGATAGTGATAATAAGCAGACATAGATAGACAGATAGATAGAGCGATAAAAAGATAGATAGATAGACAGATAGTGCAATAATAAGCAGAGCTAAATAGATAGATAGTGAGATAATAAGCTAGAGATAGATAGATAGATAGATAATGAACAGTGTCAGATAGATAGATAGAAATATATATTGATAGATAACGAGCAGTGTCAGATAGATAGACAGAAATATATATTGATAGATAACGAACAGTGTCAGATAGATAGATAGATAATGAACAGTGCCAGATAGATAGATAGATAGATAGATAGATAGATAGATAGATAGATAGATAATGAACAGAGATAGATAGATAGATAGATAGATAGATAGATAGATAGATAGATAGATAGATAGATAATGAACATAGATAGATAGATAGATAGATAGATAGATAGATAGATAGATAGATAGATAGATAGATAGATAGATAGATAGATAGATAATGAACATAGATAGATAGATAGATAGATAGATAATGAACATAGATAGATAGATAGATAGATAGATAGATAGATAGATAGATAGATAGATAAGAACATAGATAGATAGATAGATAGATAGATAGATAATGAACATAGATAGATAGATAGATAGATAGATAGATAGATAATGAACATAGATAGATAGATAGATAGATAGATAATGAACATAGATAGATAGATAGATAATGAACATAGATAGATAGATAATGAACATAGATAGATAGATAGATAGATAATGAACATAGATAGATAGATAATGAACATAGATAGATAGATAGATAGATAATGAACATAGATAGATAGATAGATAATGAACATAGATAGATAGATAGATAGATAATGAACATAGATAGATAGAGAGATAGATAGATAGATAGATAGATAATGAACAGAGATAGATAGATAGATAATGAACAGAGATAGATAGATAGATAATGAACAGAGATAGATAGATAGATAGATAGATAATGAACATAGATAGATAGATAGATAGGTAGATAATGAACATAGATAGATAGATAATGAACATAGATAGATAGATAGATAGATAGATAGATAGATAATGAACATAGATAGATAGATAGATAGATAGATAGATAATGAACATAGATAGATAGATAGATAGATAGATAATGAACATAGATAGATAGATAGATAGATAGATAATGAACATAGATAGATAGATAGATAGATAGATAATGAACATAGATAGATAGATAGATAGATAGATAATGAACATAGATAGATAGATAGATAGATAGATAATGAACAGAGATAGATAGATCGATAGATAGATAATGAACAGAGATAGATAGATAGATAGATAATGAACAGAGATAGATAGATAGATAGATAGATAATGAACAGAGATAGATAGATAGATAGATAATGAACAGAGATAGACAGATAGATAGATAGATAGATAATGAACAGAGATAGATAGATAGATAATGAACAGAGATAGATAGATAGATAGATAGATAGATAGATAATGAACAGAGATAGATAGATAGATAGATAGATAGATAATGAACAGAGATAGATAGATAGATAGATAGATAGATAATGAACAGAGATAGATAGATAGATAGATAGATAGATAGATAATGAACAGAGATAGATAGATAGATAGATAGATAGATAATGAACAGAGATAGATAGATAGATAGATAGATAATGAACAGAGATAGATAGATAGATAGATAGATAATGAACAGAGATAGATAGATAGATAGATAGATACATAATGAACAGAGATAGATAGATAGATAGATAGATAATGAACATAGATAGATAGATAATGAACAGTGTCAGATAGATAGATAGATAGATAGATAGATAGATAATGAACAGTGTCACATAGTTAGATAGATAGATAGATCAATAGATAATGAACAGTGTCAGATAGATAGATAGATAGTGAGATAATAAGCAAAGATAGATAGTTAGAGATATAGATAGATAGATAGATAGATAGATAGATAGATAGATAGATAGATAGATAGATAGATGATAGTGAGATAATATGCAGAGATAGATAGTTACAGATAGATAGATAGATAGATAGATAGATAGATAGATAGTGAGATAATATGCAGATAGATAGATAGATAGATAGATAGATAGATAGATAGATAGATAGATAGATAGATATATAGATAGATAGTAAGATAATAAGCAGAGATAGATAGTTACAGATATAGATAGATAGATAGATAGATAGTGAGATAATAAGCAGAGATAGATAGTTACAGATAGATAGATAGATAGATAGATAGATAGATAGATAGATAGATAGATAGATACATAGATAGATAGATAAAACACGGTGGTATAGATAGATAGACAGAGAGACAGATGATGAAAAGTGTGTCATAGATAGACAGACAGACGGATAATAGCTAGGTTGTGACAGATACATAGGCAGACCGACATATGATGTTCACTGTGTGATAGATAGATAGATAGATAGATAGATAGATAGATAGATAGATAGATAGATAGATAGATATGATAATGAAGATAGATAGATAGATAGATAGTTAGATAATGAACAGTGTCAGATAGATAGATAGATAGATAGATAATGAACAGTGTCAGATAGATAGATAGATAGATAGATAGATAGATAATGAACAGTGTCAGATAGATAGATAGATAGATAGATAGATAGATAATGAACAGTGTCAGATAGATAGATAGATAGATAGATAGATAGATAATGAACAGTGTCAGATAGATAGATAGATAGATAGATAATGAACAGTGTCAGATAGATAGATAGATAGATAGATAGATAGATAGATAGATAGATAGATAGATAATGAACAGTGTTAGATAGATAGATAGATAGATAATGAACAGTGTTAGATAGATAGATAGATAGATAGATAATGAACAGTGTTAGATAGATAGATAGATAGATAGATAGATAGATAGATAGATAGATAGATAATGAACAGTGTTAGATAGATAGATAGATAGATAGATAGATAGATAGATAGATAGATAGATAATGAACAGTGTTAGATAGATAGATAGATAGATAGATAGATAATGAACAGGGTTAGATAGATAGATAGATAGATAGATAGATAATGAACAGGGTTAGATAGATAGATAGATAATGAACAGGGTTAGATAGATAGATAGATAGATAGATAGATAGATAGATAATGAACAGTGTTAGATAGATAGATAGATAGATAGATAGACAGATAGATAGATAATGAACAGGGTTATATAGATAGATAGATAGATAATGAACAGGGTTAGATAGATAGATAGATAGATAGATAGATAGATAGATAGATAGATAGATAGAACACTGTGGTATAGATAGATACACAGAGAGACAGATGATGAAAATGTGGCATAGATAGACAGACAGACGGATAATAGCTAGGTTGTGACAGATAGATAGGCAGACCGACATATGATGTTCACTGTGGGATAGATTGATAGATAGATAGATAGATAGATAGATAGATAGA
>JBBBDQ010002188.1:10000-62500 GCA_037127315.1 Ascarosepion bandense
ATAGATAGATAATGAACAGTTTCAGATAGATAGATAGATAGATAGATAGATAGATAGATAGATAGATAGATAGATAGATAATGAACAGTTTCAGATAGATAGATAGATAGATAGATAATGAACAGTTTCAGATAGATAGATAGATAGATAGATAGATAGATAATGAACAGTTTCAGATAGATAGATAGATAGATAGACAGACAGACAAATAATGAAGAGGCTGGGAAGTATAGTTAGACAGACAGATAATGAACATTTTGGTAAAGATAGATTGATTGACAGACAGACACATAATGAAGAGGGTGGGAAAGATATATGGTCAGACAGACAGATAGTGAACAGTTTGTCATAGATAGATAGATAGATAGATAGATAGATAGATAGATAGATAGATAATGAACTGTGTCAGACAGACAGATGATGAACAGAGTGGGATAGTTAGATAGATAGACAGACAGATATTGAATTGGGTCGGATAGATTGATATACAGACAGACAGATAATAAACAAGGTGTGATAGATATATAGTCAGACAGACAGATAATGAACAGGGTGGGATAGATAGATAGATAGATAGATAGATAGATAGATAGATAGATAGATAGATAGATAATGAACAGGTTGGTATAGGTAGATAGACAGACAGACATATAATGAACAGGGTGCGATAGACAGACAGTCAGACAGAGAGACAGAGAGACAGATAATGAACAGGGTGGGATAGATAGATAGATAGATAGATAGATAGATAGATAGATAGATAGATAATGAACAGGGTGGGAAAGACAGACAGACAGACAGATAATGAACAGGGTGGGAAAGATAAACAGACAGACAGACAGATAATGAACAGGGTGGGAAACATAGATAGAAGTGAAGATACTGAGGAGCGCCTCCTAAATAATCTTTCATCTATAAAACACTATTTTACCACAATTGGCTCTCCTATTTAATTTACACTAGCGATGATCAAGTGCCCACGTTCCCCCGCTTGTATATATCTGCAACAGATCTCTGTCGCTACTGTTTGGTCTCTCCCTCGATTACAACGTTCAGCAAATGAATATCACTGGGTGCAGTTTTTCTGCATTGGAAGAATTTAATGACACATCTCTGCTTAATACGCACTTTCATGTCAGGTGCCATTTTGTCAGACTGCCATTTAACTGTTACATGTAACAAGAGAAATTTATAGATTATTATTTTAACATCTATTGCCATACCACAAACATTCTCCTCTTGTTGGTAAACATGATAGTTTTTTGGACGTGGCATTTCTTTCAAAACGACCCACACAGATAAATGGTGATTTTCTAAGCGCCGTTTAGATGTGGCACAAGGCCTAATGTATGGGGTACCCAGTGAGGATCGAACTCACTACTCAGTTGTAATAGGTTCTCTAGGGGGACAAGCTTGCTGACCATTACACGTCAAGGTGCGCCCCTCAGAGATAAATATTTAGTTTACGAATCAATTACTTAACTGACAGACAAAGACGACCGAACAAAATAAGACGTCGAAATTGTTTGTTTGATTGAATCTCATGACAAGATTCATAAATTAATTAAATGACACTTTATGAGGTAGTTTTTGTGAATTCCAAACTATAAAGTCATGTCATTAGTTAGTTGTTCGCTTTTAGTTTTACGGCAGAAAAAATGTAATATTTGTTTTCTTCTGAATAAGTTAAAACTAAAAGAAAAGATTTTCCAGAGAAGAATGTAGGTTTTGTGTTTGTGTGAGTATGGGATTTCGTTTTCGAATGCGACTCAATGCGCACCCGGTTTTGTGACGATAAAATCCGAATCGGATGACTCGAAACACCGGTATGAAATGATTGCATTCTAGCCTCTAGGCAAAAATTTTAAAAAATGGTCTAAAGATCTTCGTTATCTATCTAAACCTAAACTTATTTATAAATGGAACTTTGTGTGTGTGTGTCTGTGTATCCGTTACCTATAGACTCCGAAACGGCTGAACCGATTTTCTTGAAAATTTACACAGTTGTACTATAAGCGTCTTCGAGTGTTCTTAGCTAGGTTTTGTGTCGAGGTACCCCCGATAAATATCGAAAATCGATAATCGAAAAAATCGGGTTATAGAAGGAGTGGTCCGATTTTAATCAAATTTCATACACTCATAGACAAAGACATAAGAAATGATATTGAGAAGTTTCAAGGTTGCAGTTCTTACGATAGTGCAGAAAATCGATAATATATATATATATATATATGGCAAGATGTTTGTGTGTGTCTGTTTATCTGTCTGTATGTCCTTTATACAAATCCACAATTTTTATCCGATTCTCATCAAACTTCACACAAATATTCTTTAGGCTGAGTCTGAGCTCCAGGACCATGGATTAGTTTTAAAGCTTTCATTACACCCGAGCAACGCCGGGCTATACTGCTAGTTCTTAATAAAAAAAAATCAAAAAGCTAGTTAAATTTACGCTGAAATTGAGCTTAGAATTAATAATATTAAATTGACTAAATTTGAATACTTTACACAAGCTAGAGAACTGTTTTCCTGAGAAAAAAAATCATTTGCAGGGTCGTTATTTCTTTGTTGAGAAGTTCTTTCATGCGGAGTAAAACAAAAAAAAACTCTGAGACATCCCTACAGATAGAGAAAGAAAGAGTATCCTGTTCTTTAAAATAAAAATCTATTCTTGGAACTTGCCAGAATCGGATGGGAAATATTCGGAAATGAAAAACTTTTTTTGTAGTTAGCGCGGCAACAAGTTGAAAATTATAAACCATCATTTTGTTTTGACTAACTTTAATTACTTTTTGGTAGATACAGACGATGAAAAATAATCCAGATAGTTTACAGGACGTGTAGATAACGGCTAGGTATAATAGCACGTTTCTAACAACTTGTAACCCCAGAATTTACCTTTAATAGCTTGTTTATATATAATTTTGTTATGTTAGTTAGAGAGCTTGCTTGGTGGGTGGAGCAATTGCACGGTTTCTTTTCGTTTCAATAGTCTGTATTCTTTGAATTTTGAATGTTGATTTTCAAGGCAAACAAACCAGTCTTCCCCACTGACAAGATTGGTGCAATACAATCTTCCTAAAATACTTCTTCCCATTTGGTCTTGTGTTAGACGAAACTAAGCTTAACAATAATTATATAAGACTCTTCAGAAAAAAAATCTCTAAGAATTGTGCATACATATGTATCAAAATAGATATAATATATCTATAAATGCATGGAGATTAATATTGATATATAAGAACGAAATGCTCACCACTTACTTGCTACTCAGGTTTTAACTGTATCATCAGTCTGTTGAGGCCTATATTGTTGAAACCTGGATAAGAAGTAGGTGGTGAGCATTTCGTTCTTTAATATATTGTTGGCTTTATATATTTAACTCTTTGAATTGGGCATTGAGCACTTTTTCAAATAACCGTCTACTGGTCGAACTAGTTCCTATTTTACTGTTATATATATATATATATATATATATATATATATATATATATATATATATATATAGTCATCCGCAGACAGATCTGTTTCGCTGTATCACAGCTCATCAGTACGGTTAGACTCCGATTGCTTTTTAATCCAGGATTGAAACCCGACCGAATTGGCGTCAGTCGGCGATTCTACCTCTGGGCTATGGGCGTTCGTAGAAGAAGGCAAACTTTTTACCGTGTATATTATCATTATACGCACCCAATAGCCAGAGTGTTCTAATTCATTTTACTGAATGAGCGATGCGTAGATGCCAGAGTAGCTACTGTTTTTCAAAGTCTACCACTCCTCCAGAGTGCTCAGTCAGGGCGTGAGAGGGTAAATATTGTCATCCGCAGTCAGATCTGTTTCGCTGTATCACAGCTCATCAGTACGGTTAGACTCCGATTGCTTTTTAACCCAGGATTGAAACCCTATATATATATATATATATAATTTTTTTATTAAGTTTTCCCCGAGGTTATAATAGTTATACATCTTCTTACCGGTTCAGGTACACGGTAAAATTTCAGATCATTTCCAGCTGCCCCAACGTGGAGTCATAGTTTAAGGTAACCAGTCTAGTCTGGTTGACCGTTTCTTCTGAGTAGTGAGGTGAAAATTTCACATGCTGATTTTCAAGGAAAGCAATCCCTTCCTACTTTGCCTTTTAAAAAGGCATCACAATGCTCTCGCTCCAAAATTTCTTCAAATTGGTCTGTTGCTACATTAAACTAACTTTACGAAATCTCCATTACGGACTGACATGCAAACTACCAAAATTCGCATCCGTGCATGTATACCTAGAGAGACATAATACCTATATCCGGGGTTACATATTAATAAAAAACCAAATCCTCACAATCCACAGACAGTCAATTCGATGACTATTGCAATACATACATCGACCATAGACTTCACGAAGAAAGTTCGTAAAGGCGGTTTCTAAGCACATTCTAACTATTATTATAACTAATATTTCCAGACTCCTCCCCTTCTTTAGTAGTGACCACTTTCACCCAATATTATCTGTTAGATATAAAACTTTCCCTCCCTAACTCTCTCTTAGCACCGCCTTATAAAAACCTTTCCACACCCTTGTGTCTCTTGTGATAAGCACATGTATACGCTTACAGGTGATTACAAGCACGCACATAAATGTAAATTTACAAAAAAAAAAAAAAAAAAGAGAGAGAGAGAGATCAAAAGAAAGTAAGCAACAAATGAAAAAATACTTAAATGCTATAAAACTATAATGTAATTCCAAAGGCATAAAAATTGTATGGATTTGCATGCATAACAGTAAAAGTAAAAGTATGAAGATACGTATATATACTGAGATCTATCAGAATTTATCCGCGACATACTTGTTAACAATATATGCGTAAACTAAAATATCATCATCCACATGCAAAAAAAGATTAACGATAATGAAGGCACTGCTAATAAAAATTAGAAATCCTACACTTAAATAATAATATATCAATTATGAACACGGTAACAATGTGCTGACCGTATTCTGAACTAAACATACACATAATTCTATAAACTTTTTTTACATATATTTATTTAGAAGTAAAACAAAAAATGCCATTCTTGATATTATAAAGGCTAAAAAAGTATAACCAAAAGCGCTCAAAAATAGAAAACCTTTCGACAGTTTTAATTTGAGTTCTGAAAAGAGAAAAATTATAAGAACACATAAAAAATTATAAAAAGAAACACTGATAATCCCTTGTCTGTCATTTTTAACGAAACCTGAATATATAAAGTTTAATATATCTTTAAAGCAAATTATCATACACACACACACACATATATATAATATTTACTTTAAAGATATATTTAAACTTTTAGAAACTTCCTCAATAACAATTTTAAAAGTAAATTTTATGTCCGTTTAATGGAATGATGTATGTTAACATAGATATTAAACATTACATGGTCCCCAAATTAGCTAAATTTCATACTGTAACTATGTCCGGGTATGTGTGTGGGTGTCTGAACTTGAAGCTATTTTGAGAACTTACGTGAGTTTTGAAATGTTTTATATAGTGACCCAGGTGTATACTCAGAAAATAACTGTGTCGAATGCGAACACGTGTGTATATATTTGCATAATATTCTCATATATACATGCACAACAGCACACATTTGCATGCACACACAAGAAGAGCTTATTGCACACAAGCTGTGATTCTCATTAAAAAAACACACACACACATCAACACATAAACACATAGTGTGTGTGCACTACGGACAGTTTTTAGTTTTTTTTGTGTTTTTTTTTGTAACCACGAACTTTTAAAATTTTATTGCAGTTCACGCGCAGATACCCAAATAAAAAAACATCTTGTACACGCACTAAAACTAACAATTTAATATAACTACACACACAAACACACACACACACACACACACACACACACGCACACGTAGTAAGCGTTTACTCATCCCCCTCCTAAACTGTCCTGTCAATCATTCTGCCCGGTGCGCGGATTCGCTCGCCTTAATGTCGCCGCATTGGCCGGTTTTTAGTAAGACTTCTTACACCAGTTCCATATTAGGCGCCTATCCCCGCCCACTCCGTCGCCAGCATCATCACTACCATCGCCACGATGCATTATTACTATCATCACTATCATCATGAGTAATAAAGAGTAACAGCAGCAGCAGCAGTAGATGCTCCCCATCATCATCATTATCAATAAGCTCACCGTCATTGAGGCGATCACCATCGACGTAAGCAAAAGCATTACAGTGTAACTCTTAGCAGCAGCAGCAGCAGCAAAATCAGCAGCAGCAGCAGTCAAGCCGTACTACGCCATAAGCTTATTGAGTAGAAGAGGAGAGAACACGCGTCATAGGCAAGACTGACAGCAATGGTACGGGGCTCGGTCGACAACATTATCTCTATTAAGAACTAACTGGCCTATTTTTCCTCTCCTCGTGCCGATTTTTCAACACCAAAACAAAAACAAAAAAAGCAAACAAAAACCTACCCAGAAATCCACAAGAAAAAAAAAAAAAATAACCCCCCTCCTGACACATGCAACAATAATAATAACAACTTCAATTACTACCAACACTATTATTACTACTACTTACTACTATTGCTATTTATTACTACTGCTAATAATCTAAAAAAAGAAAAGAAAAGAAAGCAAAGAACAACATAAAATCATACCCTCCAAAAAACGAATATATAAAATTCCTCCTCCATACGCCATGCTCGCCCTGATCTATTCGGACCGAAGATCTCTGCTCAACATAAGATGAAAGTATGATGACCAAAAACAGCTGAGGAATTTTTCCCCTACAGAAGATGACCATGGTAGGTAATAATGGCGTTAGAAATGCACTTCTTTACTATTGCTCTAATACTTTTTAATATATTTCTACTGAGCCTACTTTTTTTAGTGTTTCTTCTACTACTGCTGCTCTTTTACCCACTAGTGGTGCTACTGTGCAGGTGCTATGGTTCCTGCAACCGTTCTCTTTCTCTTTCTCTTTACTATTACTACTACTACTACTACTGCAGACACGACTGTTTTTAGTACTACTACTATTTATTACTACGTGAATGTACCGCAATGCAATACTAGTATTATTACTACTACCACTACTACTAGAAATAATAGCAGCATTAATAACATTTTCAATCATTCATTATCATTAAATGTTATTGTTTTTAATTTTTTTATTAGTGACCTAACATTTTTTTCTTCCTTCCTTCTTTTCCCCGTGGGCAATTTTACTATTTTTTTTTTTTGTAATTATTATTATTAATAATAATAGTTATTATTATTATTATTATTATTATTATTATTATTATTCCCCTGTCGCTATATACTATTCTCTACTTTTTTATCCATTTTCTCAGTTGTTATCAGAATCATTGCCTAAGCCTTGGTCTAGGCATCATTTAGTAGAGACATAGACAATCCTACTACTCATCATTTCGACCCTGACAATTTGTTTATATTTTTATCGAGCCTAAAAGACATCGATTTCGTATCATCATCAGTGGATTTTGCCAATGCATTGTTGCTGCCATTTTAATTCATTTATTTCTTCTTTCATTCTCTCCACTTAAAAATTATTTCACTTACATACATTCTTTTCGTGATCTTTTACAAGCACACAAATGTATACGTCATACATAAACAAACATTTTTAACCCGCATCTTGTTATTCACTACACTTTTACAACACAACCGAAATACATCTCAAATGTTACATTCATTATTGTCTACAAATACACGTGTTGTTTGTTAGACTAAATTTGAAATAATTTATTTGGTTTAAACAAACAAGTAAAATAAGTCTGTCTGTGTGTGTGTGTGTGTGTGTGTGTGTGTTTGTTTCGTCATCATGTGAGGAAGATGAAAATAAAGGCTGCATTTATAAAGCAAGAAAATCGAATACTTGTCGCTTCATGAGTAAAAATTCGCCTAGAGAGTATATATATATATATATATATATATATATATATATATATATATATAAGCCGAAGTGTGTGTGTTATCAGCGGCCCACAAAAACATACGCATTGCAACAACGATAGAGACAGGTCAGCTGATAGATAGTCCCATAGAGATGGAAATAAATAAATAAAAAATCATAAACATATTGACAGTTCTAGCAACAGTCAACAATATCTTTCCACAAGTAGAGACATGCCTTTTGTCATCGCGTAAGCACATAAAAAAATAACTTACTACAAACACACACACACACACACATTTACACTCATATAAAGTTTATTAAAAGACAGTCAGACTTCTTATTCTTTCCACTGTTTCGACATAATTTTGCTTTCTTCTTGCACCTCTTCTTGACTCACCTTCTATCTTGAACCTCGCAAAAGTCGTTGGTATTTCCATCTACCAGCACGCACCTACTACGACTTCTACTTCTACTAAAAGAAAGGGCTAACCGTAACAGGGCATATCACAGACAAAATACAACATAAAAGACAAAAACAAATGACCGACCTATCGGGATACTTTGTATATCCGTTGTTTATTACCAAATTTTAAAAAAAGTGTTTGTTTAATTTCATACATAGCAACTAGGTTACCTTCGTCTTGTTTTGTGGAGATGGATAGAAAAACTAGTTTAGTTAGGTAATAATATAAAGAACTATAAAAAGATTTCTGCATCACAGTAGTCGATATATCTCTAGTTTCTTTCTCCAACATAACACATCATACACCCGCTTAACAGAAGAAGGCACACGTGGATGCTACGAGTTAAGTAGTTTAAAAGCACAATTTGCTTATGTATTTATGGAAACATACTCCACCTTCTTGAAATATACGCATCCAGAAATAATGACCTTACCATTATTACGCAAAAAATGACACTATTTTTTTTAACAAAGTCATTCTTCTTATTGATTAAAAGAAAAACTTTTAGTAAACATTAAATGTCTCCATGTATTTCGTTAAGAAGTATGTTATTGTTGATCCTCACAACAAATAAAATTGATGACTTGCACATCTAATGCTGACATATAAAATTACTTATTTTTTTAGCGCAGTAGAAAGCAGTTTTTGCATATTTCTTTTATGCATCTTCCAGTATATTGTCTAAACTTATATTGAATTTCGTTTTGCTAATAATATTCACACGTCACAACATGGAACAACAACAGTAAACTTTTTTTTAACTTTTCAAAATTGCAGATTCTCACGTTTTATGAACAGAAAGGTTAAAGAAATTGAATTTGTTTTGTACTATTAAAGTGACCGTCGAAATAATGGTCAGTATAGGAAGAAACTGATTATTGTCCGCCTGTCTGGTGATTGGTTTCTAAGAGCATGACAACGAAGTGAATGACTTTTGTTGTTGACAAGATGACAAACATCATTGCACAAATTCACATTATCAACAAATATACACGTGGGCTGAGAACATGAAATCATCGTGCAGTCACACAAAGCGAGACGCGTACAAACCCAGTAAAAATATTTGGAACGTTTGATTTCCAAGGCACCATCCACACACTTCCGACTCCGAATATTGGCGTAATACAATCTTCCTATGGTCTGTCTCAGTGATTTTTGTTCTTTTGAAAAACAAACTAAATTTTAGTCGAGCTTTAACTTCCTTGCATTCACTTACGCGCAAATACCCTTGGGAAAGGTATTAATCCGTCTTTCCCCCCCAGTTATGGGTTAAATAATAGGACAGATTGGGTTCTATAGCCTTGGATGGCAACCAATCCACCGCAGAAAGCAATGGCAACCTACTGCGGGATAATCTTCTGCCCAGTCAGTCATGTCTCTTTTGAGACATGATCGCCCAAAGCGTGTATCATGCATGGCACTTAACTGTTTGGCTTAAAGAATTAATCTAGTTCTTAAGTATGAACTTTTCTGTTAAAGTAATGTAAGTCCTTTTACTTTTAATCAAGATATACCAACCAGTGGATATCGGCTCGGAACGAGAAACCGGGGAACCGAGTTCGAATTCCAGTTGAATCCATTGTATTCACTTACGCGCAAATACCCTTGGGAAAGGTATTAATCCGTCTATTCCTTCCAGTTATGGGTTAAATAGCAGGACATTGGGTTCTATAGCCTTGGTCGGCAACCAGTCTACCGCAGAAAGCAATGGCAACTTACTGCGGGATAATCTTCTGCCCAGTCAGTCATGTCTCTTTTGAGACATGATCGCCCAAACGTGTATCACGTATGGCACTTGAACTGACTGATACCAACCAAACATTCCGGGATTTTGTCCTAATGACAAACGGAAATGAATTTGTAAAATAAATTCGATTTTCCCCGACTTGAAGAAACGAACTATTCAAATTCAACTAAGACCCTTTTTTGTCTCCAATCTTTCTGTCTTGTGCCTATTTAAACAGACAAACAGATACACAGACGCAGTAAAC
Source organism: Ascarosepion bandense (assembly GCA_037127315.1). Classification (NCBI taxonomy): domain Eukaryota; kingdom Metazoa; phylum Mollusca; class Cephalopoda; order Sepiida; family Sepiidae; genus Ascarosepion; species Ascarosepion bandense. The sequence goes on from JBBBDQ010002188.1 coordinate 20,373, forward strand.
TCCGGTATACGTCTTTATTGAAAACGCCGAATTAGCAATAATACGCACGCCGAATCAATTCCCAGCGACCACGTGCAAACAAACGCACTTTTAAATTTTCCTTTCTTTCTTTGCCAAGTTAGGCCTTTAATTTAAATCAAATCTGGCTTTATCCTTTTTTAGATAGAATTGGAGAATTTTAAAAAAATAGCAGGAGAGCTTTTGTTAAGGGAGAAGGTAGTTTGGAACTTAAGATTTAATGTGGTTAGTTCGAAATTATTTCTTTATCCTTTTTGCCCGTTCTTTCTCCCCACGACGTTTCGGCTGTCTACTTGACGGTGACCGAATGGTACACAGTTGAAACATTGTACCAAAAAAAAAAAAAAAAAAAAAAAGACGAGAAAAATAAACACCTCACACATCTTTACACTGACATGAAAACATGAATTTAAAACAAATCAGCTCTTCCTTTGTCTTTTAGTGTTTTTTGCTTCTAATATCAGTAGGATAACATATTTCGATATAGAACCGTTAACACGTGTTTTATTTTTTTAGTATTAATTGCTGTATCTTCTAACGATATATAGACTAAAACTATTTCTCCTTGTCGCATCTTTTGAGTCTGGGACAGACTATTTTCCTAATTTCAGAATCTTCCTACATTATTTGCCTTGTAAAATCTTAACGCGAAAATGTCCGTACTCAACAATGCAATAGTGAAAATAAAAGAAAAAATCACTTGTTGATCATTTAAAGGTAAATTTCAACTTCACTTTCAACTTGAAATTGATAACACAAAAAAAAATGCATCCATAATTTTCGAAATCTATTGGCTTATCTAAACAAAAACAATACTTTGTTGCCATTAAGCTTTCTTTAGGGGAAGTCCATATCAAGGATATTTTTCTTTTAATTTTTTTTTTTTTTTTTTACCTTGGAGACAGACGTGGCACATTTGTTAAATCTGTATTAAAATGACAATTCAGATATTTTCTTTTTGAGCCAAAGATTCGTATTCTCTACTTATTTTCGTCAGACTTCTCTTTTATCCGTGATATCCGAAAGAAAATACTTAGCAGACAATGATGAAGTGTACCTTGAGGCATAGTTCTGATTTGAAGAAGTCGAGATTTCGGATTAATGTTTCACAATTTATAAAAGATGCAATCTGTTTTTTCTTTAGTTAAATAACTGAAAATAACCGAATCGTTTCGTTAAGATCTTAAACAAATTAGTTAACAAAATGACTTTTTTTTATTGAGCTTTGTGATTAATTTTGTTAAGGATTTTAACTCAATAATTCGGGTTCAAATTTCACTAGAAGTATCTGATTTAATGAACTTTTTTCTCTAAGTAACATATTTTCTTTTAGAGTTTATTTCTTTCGTAATCGAAGACGAAAATTGAAGTTTAATAACAACCGTTCTCCATTCCAATGATGTTAATACGCCCTGATATTTACCAAAATAGTTAAGATGATCTGGCCCGTTCTAAATGATCTACCACAATGCGAGCCTCTGCCGTAGTCCGTATTAAGTGCGAGTGGGTATACCATTACACTAAAAAGACATTATGCCACATTTTGCAAGAAATGGTAAATAAAGTTCCTTTTTTGCATTATTGTTCTTGTGTTCAACAAGCCACGTGAAAACAATCATTTCAAGTTGGTAAAGTTTATTTCTCATCTTGTTTTTAACTTTATAAGTTTTCAGCAAGTTTTGGCTTAAGTACAATGACGGACAGACAGATTATACAGAGCCTCAATCACATCGTGGTTAGTCTTGCAATATTCAAGCGATTTTAAACGTGGTCAGTCGGGACATTTAGATGGTGAGGAGTGTTGTGTTGGAAGTTGAATAAGTTGATAATTTTTATTGTTACTTGTCAAGTTATTCATCTCTAATGACAACCCATCGGTGTGACATTCAGAAAGAATAAATGGTTTTTTTTTAAACAATAAATTGTTTATAACTATTGGTCTAAAAGTCGTCACTTATTTACCCCATTTGCGATCAGTTTAAATACTTTGAAAATTAACAAGATACCCGATTTATTCTACTGAACTGGGTTTGTTGTAAATTACAATTTACTTGCTTAAAGTGCAAAGAACCCCTCTAAATCTCGCATGTACGGCTAAACAAGGATTTTACCTTCAGTTTTATATGCTAACTAGCATTGTACCCATAAAAAAAACGACAGGATAATTTACGTAGGGAATGAACACTTCTTCCTAGGATCAGTGTAGTATCTGTGCGTTCTTCCTAAAATCAAAGCGTTACTCTTTGACTCTCTACCTCGGATCAGTGTAGTATTTGTGCACTGTGCACAGTATCGCTCATCGAAACTAGGAACTGTGTAACACTTCGTGTTACCATAATAATAAAATATCTCATTACAAAGTAATTATAGCCAATTACGTTATCGAGAAATGTATAAAAACCGTATGTTTTAAATCTGAGTAATGTGGATGTGCATTGTGGTGCAATGGATATCGGCTCGGAACGAGAAATCGGAGAGCCGAGTTCGAATTCCAGTTGGAAAAAAGTATTCATCTATCTCTTCTCCCTCCAGCTATGGGTTAAATAACAAGACAGATTCTATAACTTTGGTTGGCAACCAGTCTACTGCAGAAAGTAATGTCACCTACTACAGGAAAATCTTCTATCCAGTCAGTTATGTCTCTTTCCAGACATGATCGCCCAGGCGTGTATCGCGTATTGCACTTAATTGAATAAAAAGCACGAACTAGCAAAGCAAATGGAATCGAAGAGTTTAATTCAAATTCTGACATGATTCCTTGTTTACCTTCCTTATCGCTCTTGCACATAACCAGATGTTTTGACAGAGGTCTTGACACTGGCATGTCGAGATGATTGATGGAGAAAAGTGAGCTCACTCAAATCGGGATTTTTTTCTTTCTTCGGTATCAGATAATCAAATACTAGATATCACTTGATACCTTCAGCAGAAATTGGTATCGCCAAGTAATCCCTCAAGCTCTTTGAAACTCAATGAACGATCTCAGTCCAATCCGAGCATATTACAACCTAACCGCTTTTGAGTTACGATATCAACTCATTTAGAAACAAGATAGAACCTTGAACACCCAAAAGTACTAGTCAGCCATTTCAGTGTAGTCATGAAGAAGGCCAATTAAAATAAAATTTAATTCAATAGACGAAAAAGTACAGCTTTGAAATTACTTATTTGTAACAAATGTATGCCAAAACATTAAATATTTTTAGACATTTTAATTAAAATATTCATTTATATTATTTTAAATTAAAAGTTCGTTAATTCAACTAAAAACAAACCAGCAGTATTTTAATAATAGTAATAGTCCAAAACGTGTCCATTTGGTAAAAGTATAACTTGTGTCGATTCTGTTAAAGCTTTTACTTTAATAAAAATAAACTCATCCACCCAAAGTTGACGATGATCTTCAAAACTGGTGTTATTGCCAGTTTTGACAAGGCAAGTGTTGTTATAAAAATATTTTGGCAACATAAGTAATGATGAGTTCTTTGTCAATGAGATGAAATTCTTGCCACTAATATTGTGCGTATTTTTTTTTGGTTACGGGCTGAGCTATTTTTTCCGTTTTTGGAATCTCTTCTTTACCTTGCTTTATACACGTTATTTGAAACTTTTTGTATCATTTTGTATAAGTTATAAATACAAAAAAAGTTTTAGACATAAAATAAATTAAGAACACCAAGAGAAAAAATCGACTTAAAAAACCGAGAAAATACTGAAGATTTTAATGAAGCCTGGCAGATTTGATTCTGGAACTAAAACGACCTTAAAATCAGAGTGTTTTTCTTGCATAACTGTTGCTTTCGATATTAAAAATTGACTTTTCACTTCTGGTTTTCAGTTATCTAAGCATTTTGCAATGATGAACAGAAATGAGATCCGGACATATGCGAGAAAAATTAAAAAAAGATTCTAAAAAAACATTTAGACTTTAAAAAAATAAATAAATAAAAATTATTAAACTTTTCAAGAAGATCGAACACGACGTTTTTTTTTAATACATCAAAACATTTACAATCGAAATCTGAGAAAAATCTGAAGTCGATTTCACAATATGTAGAGAGATATCAACTAGTAATGATAGTGAAATCTAGAATACCTACAAAAAAAGGAAGAGGTGAAAACTCACATCTATCACTGAAAGTTTGGTTGTTAGAGAAAAGTTCTCATCTCAAAGCAAACTTGCCCGTTAAGGTAGAAAGATGGACGCTTATAGAAGAAATATTTATTTCACACTTTTCAGCATATAATTTCTTTCCACATTTGTCTGTTTCTAAGATCCAAAAAGATTTTCCAATGTTGTGAATTCATTTAGACAACTATCTTCATCTTTGTTGTTTTTGATTTAATGTTTAGACCAAATTCATGATGCTTGAAGAAAATGTATAGACTTCTTTCTGATCATTTCAGAAAAAAACTCAAAATTCAATTTGACTGATTCAAGAAAAATCCTCTTTTTCCGCAGACTAAACATTTAAGTTTAACAGAAAAGTTTTTTAACTCCTTATTTTTTATATTTCCTTTCTAAAAATATATAATTATACGTAAACTTAAGATATAAACAAGCAAAATCTATTCTTTTGCTGTTGTTTTTATTATTTTTTATTAGTGGAAAATTGAAAAACCGTTAAATTCATTTTTTAAAATTCGCTTTTTTTTTTCTTTAAATGCCTTTTTTTTTTATTCTCGTCTGATTACATTTAAATCTTTAATACAACATAAAAAAAGAAGCCTGCGTTATTATTAAATAAATCTTATTTTGAAGAATTACAAATAGACACTCATTATCCATTCAAAACAAATTTAACTTTTAAGTAACCTTTATAGATTTTTTTTCACTATTCTTAGGTAAACGTTTTATTTTTACATACATTAAATTTGCGTTTTTGTTTTTTGTTTTTTTTGTAGAATATGTTGCATTATTTATTTTATCTTTTTTTTTTTTTTGAAAAAGCTACCGAAGTTATCTCACTAAATTTTAAATCGTCGTAGACCAAGGTACACTTTGCAATAGTCTCTGTTAAGTCTTACTGCCAATTCGTGTGTGTGTGTGAGCGCGCGCGCTTGAATTAGACGCCGCGCACGCATATCCGCGCACGGGACAGAAATTGTACGCACAACACAGGGGATTCCCGCTTTTACGGTGGATGTGCTTCTCTGGTGTTTTCTTTAAAATCGCTTGCTTTCAATAGTGTTACTGTTTGTTGTGTTATCTCTACAAATGAAAAGGAAGTTCGTTACGACATAGTGTTAAAAAAAACAAACAACTTTTTCTATAGTTTTCAAAACCGTCAAAGCATTGTCCGAAGATCGCTGTTGTTATCATGACGACTTTCAGTTTCTTTAATGGTGAATTATTTTTAGAACAACAGAAAAAAAAAAAAACACAAATGAACATAATTCATCAGTAAACAAAACAATGAAAATGATAGAACAATGCATTTTTAATTGAGTAAAAAAAAAGTCAATAAGTACAAATATTTACACTGTAAATTACAGAAAATGTTTAATTTTTCTTATAATTTTTTCTTTACGAAACTTTTTACTCAGAAGACAAGGTTCTATTTAAAAATTTATACTGAAACCAATATCAGTTCAGAGTTCTTCGAGGGTCAAGTGAATATAGAATACTGGGGAGATAAGTAGTGACTGGAAGTGGGGCTCTTTCTTTAATACATAAAAAACAACAAAAAACATACGAATATTCTTCATCATGTTTGTGTGTAAGTCTGTCCTCTCTACATCTAAATTTTACATTCACGTACGATGTAGATTAGATGAACAAAAAAACAAAAAATACATTCAAACAATCCCAAGTGTCTTTGATGTCAGTGTCATTAAATGCAATCCCAACTTGAGACGAACTATATTCACAACTGATGTATAATGTTTTAAAATTCATTGTACCCATTTGACGTAAAAGAAAATATACGAATTAAAAATTTTAAAAGATTTTGATTTAAATAAAAATAATAATTAATGCCCGGTTTCAATATTTCACCTTGAATATATAATTCTTTTTTAGTGCTTTCCTCTTTTTTCTCAACTAATAGTAATTATAATTATTGTTTTAATTATCAAGTGAGAATTCGTGGTTAATTACTTTATCCTTAACGTCAGAAGTTGGAGTTCGAATGTAGGTAAAAACCACAATTTCAAATACTGTTTTTTTCAAACACGGTAAGTGTTCTTCAACTTCACTTAGAACATTAACGCAACACAATCTTCCATCCCACATTTCATTTATCCTGTGCTAAGTTTAACTTCCGACAATTAAAATAAAGCTGAACCCCTCAATTAGGGAAGGAGAAATCTGACAAAAAAATCTTTCATCATTTGATAGCGATTAGAGAGGAAAATGCCGATGCCATAAGACGCCACTCAGTCTGTAGGTAGGAAAATAAAAATTATGTTTGCTTATTAACTCGGGGGTGGGGGATAATCTGTATATTTCTTAATAAATTGCTGTGAAAAAAAAAATGTTTTCTTTAAAAATAATAATGATTCCGGTCGGCTTGTGTGGTTCTGGAAAAATAACAGATCATCATTTTTAATGTTCTGACTGCATTCATGTTTTAGTTTTTTTTAATACACTTGTCATCAGCAAATAAATAAATAGGTATGAGCGTGTTTTATTCAGCAATCATCTGGTATGATGAATATTGTCGGTTTGAATGACGATCATCTAAAAAGAGACGAACAACTGCATTTGCTCGCGAAGCGGACAGATTAAGAATTATTTAATAAAGTGTTAAGTTGTCGGCCTGAAATTCATTCATGAATAAAAAACATTTTTTATTTCATATTTACTTTGTCCTTAGTAAAAGCCAACAAACAATTAAACAATTACTATCGATGAAAAGAAGTACTTAGTAGAAGTTAAAAAACGACTGAAAAACTAATAATCAGATAAGGGAAAAAATCAGTCACTTAAAGGTCGGAGAAGTGATCGGCTGTAGGAGAAAAAAGATTAGGATAAATAGCCTATAAAAACCTAAAGCTAAAAACACGAGTACTTTTAAAATGATTTAAAAAGAAAATATTTATTGTTTGCTTCTTAAAAACACTCTAGCGTCCGTTTCTACGATTTTCCGTGTTTTGTATTTTTTGTTTGTTTTTTTGTTTTTTCGGTCGTCTTTTAAATTAAAAAGAATATTTTCTTTATTCTAATTATTTTAAAGTTAATCAAAATTTGCAAAAGCTATCACTATAAGGATAACATTAACAATGTTGAAAAGTCATAAAGAAGAGAATATGTTTGAATAAGAGAGCGAAAAATATATAACATTTCAAAGAGGTATTTTTTTTTATTGTAGCGTTTTCAGGACACAATGAACGGCGGATAATCACCTTATTTCAGTGAATAAGTCTTCTTAAGACTTAAAAGGTTGGACATTGCTCACATAGTCGATAATACACACACCTATCTTTTTAATTCTTTAAACAATGTTATTGTTATATATGACATATTGTCATAATCAGTTATTGACATACTCAAAAAATCAGAAGGATTTCGTATCATTTAAACTTGCAGAAGTAACTATTGGCCAAAATCAGACTAAACCTTACTCTTAGACAAAGAAATAATTCATTTCATAGTAAGACTCTATATTTATAGTTTTTAGTGTCATGAGTAACATAAATTTAAAAATAAAATCATCTGAAAGTCATGATCTCTGATGTTACATTTGATCCCGGTGACACTGGATCGGTAGAGAAAGCTTAAACACTAACGACTACTAAGTGTAAAGCTAAGAAAAATAACATAAAACTAAAAAGTTAGTAAAACCTAGTACACTAAAGTATTTAGCCTACCATGGCATTTCCCAGAAAAAGTTTGTTCTAAAAATATTACTTCGTTAACAATGTAAAGATTAACATTAACACAAATTATTACCAACGAGATGCGTTGAAAAAAAAAATGATTGCGAATTGTTTCCTTTAATTGTAAAACCAAAAACTCACAAAACAAAAATTAATCATCATCAGAGACATGACCGTGTGTGGTTGTAAGGTCTCTGTGTAAATGGACACCTAGACGTCTCAATATCCATTCATGCGTAGCGTGTCTTGGGCAAACTAGACCTGGCGGAGCCCATCTCTCTTCATATTGTAAATTACTATCAGTTGAAAAAAAAATGTTATGTTTCCCTTGAGTGCAACTTCGATCTATATACTTGTAAAATCTACCATAAGTTGCTAAGTAGTGTTATAAACAACATTGAAAGGTAGATTTGGTAGGTAGTTTACTAATGAAGTCAAGTAGATTAAATAGGTTGTTGGTGGTGAGATTTCTATAAATAAACTGAAACAGGTAAAAGTTTGTTTTTTTCCCAAAAAAATCAATGGCGATTCATTTCATCCTAAAAACGAGAAAGACAAACTGTGGTTATATTTATTTTCTTGATTTTATTGTCTTCTATTCTACTCTTCTTTCGTCTGCTTTTTTTAGTTCAAGCGGTTATGGGCCCCGCTGCCGACTAGTACGACTCAACCATTGAAATTCCCTCTCTTCTCGGCTCCTTTAAGTCGCGTGCCGCGTTCTTTGCCGACCGACAGCCCTACTCGCCTCCACCCAACTATCCGTGCATCCCAACATCATCATCCCATAAACCCACCACCAGATCTTTTCCTAACCTCATCTTCCAACATCCACGTCCCCACACAGCGCCCTAGGGATAGATACGGAGAGCAGTAGGTAGGAGGACGAAAGGTAAGGTTTTTGCCTGCCTCGTGGCTCCGGTACCAACTCCTCTCTCGTCAAATTTAAGCGTTGAACAATTCAAGGCACGCCAAAGAAGGTCGTTGCCTTGCTATTCAACTTCACTGTTTTTCATAGATTTGTTGTTGTTTTGAAAGACAACGTGTATCCTGGACCTCACTGGTTCACAATTCTGTGCCAAATACTAGCGACATAAAACAAGATGGACGAATAAACAATTCTGAGTCTGAAACAGGGGTATGGAAAATAAAATGAAACTTAGGGGAAAATAAAATCGTTAAAAAAAAATCATATTTGATTGCGTTGAGCAATGGTCAAACAATCAACATGCTAGTCTTGAACCCGAATCCACTTAACGCAGTCAGTTCAATCCTAACTGTGTCTCATTCTTCGGCGACCCCGTGCCAAACTAACCTAAAAATACACATTCGTAACAAAAATCATCTGTCCTGACTGGGTTAAACCGAGTCCGAATTTATCTCAGTGAATGGTTTAAACATTGCAACAGACATTATTTGCGGCGTTTTAATTTCATTTTCCTCTTTAGTGATTATAGTCACTTTTGAGTCACTTAGTCTGTAAAAATGAGTTTTTTTGTATTTACAAAAATGCATTTTAAGAATCAGAAATTTACTACTACATCTTTACTACTACATATTGTTTTTTTTTTGTTTTGTTTTGTTTATTACCATTTCAGTTGACCCCTGTATTGTAGTAGTAAGTTAGTTTGTTTTTTTTTAAATTCAAATGTAATACAATTCTAACGATGAAAAAAGTATAATTTGTATATAGAAATTTATAAATATTTATTTATTAACAATAATCTCCTTTAACTCAAAAAGACAAACATGAAACGGAGAAACTTTCAGATTAAAATTTAGATAAACTGTGTCAGCTACGAAATTATTGATCCAGCTTCGTTCATCAATTGGTTTGCATCTTTTTATTAGTTAACTTGAGTTTTAGTCGTTTATGGGTTACTAAAAAACTGGTGTGTGCGTGAATGAGAGAAAATGCGAATGAGTTTTTTCCCCTCTCTTTCTGTCTCGGTGTAGTCAAAATCTAAAAAAAATATTTGATGGATAATTATTTGTAATTTTATTTGTGTGTTGAGTAAGTGCATTACTGTTTTTAGTTTCCAAGAACTACCTGCAATGCCCAACAAACTCACCAAGAAGAGAGCGCCATGTCGTATGTCCCGAAGTCAGATTTTGATTCAAACACCCCAAAAGACAGATTTACCTCAGCTAATATCAAACTCAAAATGAATAAATAAATAAATAATAATGTCGATTGTATTTTCTTCGGGCATTAAGTGCACGAAACAAAAAAAACAAGGCAAAAGTCAGGTGTGCGCGCACACGTACACACATCATACAATCAAGATACAAATTATTTGCTCTTTTTTATCTTTTGATTTTGTTTTATTATTATTAAAAAGACTAGAGACGAACATAAAATAAAAATGAACGTATATTACGTATTCATATGTATTAAAAAAAATTCAATCTCAATAACACGGGTCGGAAACCAAATAAAATCCGACCATATATTCATTCTTCTCAGCAAAAATAATTGCGATCGTCAAGAACTATGAACTAAGTTAGTATTATTAGCTTAGGACTTTAACTTTTCGGATAGTCTGTTGCATTAAACAGTTAACATAACACTGATTATTACTAGATACTTGTAGATAAATATTAATTTAATTTAGAAACTAAAATGGTAACACTCAAGTTCAACAAATGCGTGGACATTGGAGAAGCCGAGGTAAATAAATAAAAAAAATTTAAAAATTATAGTTCGTCTGCACCACTAGTTGTGGCTATTATTATACACTCATCGGTCGTATTCCAGTGTCTATCAGTATACAGGATAGGTAGTTTGGTAGTCCCAGTCGTAAGTATTGACTAGTCTCTCTTCTCATCATACGTACGTGCGTACCAAACATCAGAAGATAGAAGAAAGTAACTACAGAAACAGTTATGTAGTAGTAGTAATAAGTTCGAAAGATGGTTTCTGGGAGTGAGTGTTTCGGCTTTTTGTGTATTTATTTATTGTAATGTACAAGATAGGTAATTTGGTAGAGATAAAGAACTAGTCTGGTTCGTTTTACAAGTAGGGCTACTAATACTAATATTAACACTTCAAGTGCTGCAGTGATGACTACGACTCGAAGCTGCTACTACTACTACTAGTAGTAAGTAGTAGTGATATATATGGCCGCAGTTGCAGTCGCCGTTCAGGTACTTACTTACTTACTAGTACATACTAATATACACTACTACTGGTCTATATCTCTTGCACCTTGCTACTAGCAACCTTTTTCCTTTCTCTTCCTAGCGTCAGCAGTTGTTAGTTTTTGATTTAAAGACTCGTTAAGAAAAAAAAGTGAAAGAGCGGGGGAACCTGTGCAGAAATTTCCCTGTGCGAAGTTACCTGGTTTCTTAAAAACTTTACTAATGAAGGACTTAAACTATTTTAAAATAATGCAAAACGATTTATCAGTAATGAAAGTAAGATACGGACCAGTTGCTAAGTGTTGTTTAGTTTCATGTACTTGGTAAATTATTTTCTTGTTGCATGTATCGAACTTGTAAAACTGTCTTATTTTGAGGAAGCCGATTTTCAAATGTACAAAAAAATGCATGCAAACGCTTACGACCATAATTTACTGGGTTCGAGCCCGATTCAAAGTTTATTCATTGTTACCAATTCATGGAACATTCATTGGAACGTATGTAACCTTCTGAGTACATTGAATATTATTATTTCGTCGTTTTCTATTAAAAAAAAACAAAAAAAAAACAACTTTCTTTCAATATACACAAAAAAAAAACAACTATCGCATATATATATATATATATATATATATATATATATATATATATATATATATAAACACTTATTGGTCAGAGTTAAATTAGACTAGTACAGAGTTGTATTAAAAAGTGCTCGGTACACATTTAAAGGATATACGTGTGTGACCGTATACATGCATGTGCTCATAAATGCACACATAAAAGTATGATAAAAACATAATTTTAAGTTATGCTATATTTATGGGTAAATGTTCTCGCTATCAGATTGAGTACATCTAAAATATAATAGTGGACACTTGGGTCAACACCAAACAGTGAGTATCATCTTTCAACTTCAACGCAATCTTCAGGCTATTGCCTGAAGGCGATTATATATATATATATATATATAGAGAGAGAGAGAGAGAGAGAGTGGTTGATGAAATTTTCCCACCTGACCCACTTCCCCAGAAATCTGATCAAATGACCAATATTCAGATCTTTATTAAAAAGCTTTCCATTACCCCTACTCTGACCTAAGAACTTTTCAGTACTCCTTTACATATCTATCTATATATATATATATATATATATATATATATATATACAGTCATCTGCAGACAGATCTCTTTCCCTGTATCACAGCTCATCAGTACAGGTAGACATCCTATTGCTTCTAGCCAGGATTGAAACCCCATCAAATTGACATTAGCTGGCAATTCTGCCTCTGAGCTATGGGCGCTTGGTAGAGGAAGGTTATATACAATGTAAACACACGCCAGTAGCCGAGAGTGTTCAAATTTATTACTGAATAAACAATGCATAGATGTGTGACTAGCTACTGTTTTTTTCAAAGTCTACCATTCCTATATAGTGCTCAATCGGGGTGTGAGAGTATATATATATATATATATATATATATATATATTAGTTTTAAGGTCTGCTATATTTATGGGTAAAAGGACTCAATATCAGGGATAGGGAATAGAAGTGGACACTGCACTGAGGTCAACACCAAGTGCTGACAGTCACCACTCTATATTGACCTGTGTCCTCTATTATATTTATATCTATATAAATTGTTCATGTGTAAGTATTATCTGTTGTGTTCTATAGGAATATTTCTGAATATGACATCATGCTACTTTTTATTTCTGTAAAAATCCATATTTTTAATCCTTTGCTTTGTTTGGAAATAGAAAATCAAATAATAAATCTTCATAAGATTCACATAAAATGGCAAACATAAATCTTTATGAATCAAACACATTTGCTCGTGTAGTAATTGCATAAACAAAGCCATAAAATGATATTATGCACACACAAAATGTATATATATATATATTTCAAAAGAGTAAACACCCTCTCTCTCTCTCTCTCTATATATATATATATATATATGTAAATAATGATTTGTACCCACAGAAACCACAGATAACTTTAAAAAGAATAGACGTCATAATTATCCTATATATATATATATATATATATATATATATATATATATATGTATATACAGGCATACACTTTATCAATAGTCATGTTAAATGCTTTCCTTTCTAACATTTATTTTTTAATATTCAATTATTCAGTTCTTTTATAAAACGAGGGTATATATGGTTTTAGATAAATTTTAGATATAAACATATACACACTTTATATATGAATCTGTGAGAGAAAAAATAAAGTAAATATTTGAAAAACAACAAAATTTGGATTTATTTTGGGGTAGTCAACATTATAACATTTCGGTTGTTATAACCATCATCAGGGCTTATATTTTTAGTAATGGGAAGTTTTTTTGGTGTTATGGCCTGTGAATGAATTTAGAAAAAAATCAAAATCCTAAATTTGTTGTTTCTCAAATATTTATTTTATTTTTTTATCTCACATTGTCGGAATTTATTTTCCATTTCCTTCAAAATAGGAATCTGTCTATACCATCAGTGGTTAGTTAAAAATTACCTAGATAAAAATAAACAAATTGAATTTATGAATCTCTTATAATTGTGTGGTATCTGTCTTCAATTGAAAATGTTAATGTGTTTACAAATTTTAACTTAAAATTTATAAAACCATTCTCTTTCTGAACATTTAGAACCTTTTAAATAAGGTATAATTTAAGCAAACTCATCAAATGTCATTTTTGTAAGTTTGATTAAAATATTTATCATTATGAAAGTTTTTAATTGACGTTCAAGTAATAACCAGAATTTGCTGCTAAGAAAAATGTCAATGCCTTTCTTAATCCATCACAAAAATGTATATACCTTTCTTGATCCATCACAAAAATGTCTACATCTTTCATTCGTTAGTAGCAATTATGGTTGAAACTTTCTAACTTAATCTTCTTCAATACAATTATTTTAACTGAGCATACACCAAAATACCTTTTACCAAATACCTTTTACCAAATACCTCAAATGATTAAATAGACCAAATATTTCAGATAAAAAATCTTACTGATAAATATTGATGCAGAAATACAGGATGCGATGGGTAAATTATCGCCATTTTATATTTCTAATTTTGTGCTGGTGCATTGTTTGTTTCTGATTTTGTTGACTACATAGTATAGTAGGGTCAGTTGGGCACTGTCTGTAAGAAAAAGAGCACCATGATGGAAATTCACTCTGCCAGAAATTTGGAAATGGCATGCTGTTCTGCTTAGCATTTGCTCCGGAATTTCCAATATAAAAATTTTAGAGTGCTTGGGTGTCAGTCTGAGGACAGAGCAGAGGATTCAGAAAGAGTTGGATGAGTCTAATGGTGATTACGAATGTGTTTGGAGTAATCATTTGTGATGGTGACATTATGACTCCATTCATCTTCCCACAGGGCCTCACATTCAACATGGAGGCCTACATCAAGTGCCTTGAGGAGGCAGTGCTGCTGGAAGACTTTATCTATGGACATAGGACTTTGCACCATGCCACACAAACTGGAGAACCCAGTCAGGGCTCTCAGACAATTTCTGCGACCATATCACCGCTTACATCTGGCCAGCTAACTCCCCAGACTTCAATGCTGTTGATCATTATGTGAGGGGCACAGTTGAGTGAGAGACCAACAAGACTCCTTGTAACACCAAAGATGAACTGAAGGCAAGGATTATGGCAACATTCACCAACTTAAACAAGGAGACTGTCCAGAAGAGATGCAGGAGATTCAAAAATCATCTGAAGGCCATGGTTGAAATGGAAATTTTATTGAATAAATTTTCTCTTTAGTATTTGAAGATATTTTTGTGTAATTTTGGTAAATATATCTGTTAAAATGAAATGTCAGTTTTATTTTCATGTTTGAGTAATTTAGACGACAATTTATCCATCGCACCCTGCAGAGCATTTATTGATATAGACATTGAGGACATAGGAATCAGTACTGCATGGTTTAAGCCAATGGTGATTTTATTAAAAAAAAATTACTCTTTGTATTTCAAGATATTTTTATGTAATTTTGGTAAATATATCAGTTAAAGTGAGATGTCACTTTTGTATAATTTAGGCGACAATTTATCTATCGCACACTGTGTGAGCACACACATTATATATATATATATATATATATATATATATATATTGAATTATGATGTTTAGTGCCAAGATTGGTTTTTTTCAATAGTTTTACTGATGAAAAGTATTTTGGCAGGCAGGTTTTACATATATGTGTGCATGAAAAAAAGGTAAATTTCTTGCAGGGCTTCAAAGTGATTGTAAAGAATACAATTTAAATGTCACTTGTACATATGTCACCAATTTGTTTTATTGTGTTCAAATCTCTTACAAACATAATAATTCATATTTATTATTAATTTTGGAGCATAATATTTCAATATGTCCATAGTAATTTCTTTTGCTTTGAATTTTAATCAAATTTTCATAAGACATGTGATTTAATGTAAAAGTGTAAATTGCCAATCCAGTCTTAACTTATATATGTTAATGTTTCAGAAATAGTCATACTTAATTAACGAGTCAATATATATATATATATATATATATATATATATATATATACACACACACACCTGTGGCTGTGTGTATGTATTCATGTATATACACATTGAGTAAGAGAAAAGTGTTGTAAAGACACTTGGATTCATTTTTAGCAACACCCTTATTAATTTTATTAAATAAACATTAATCATACACTTTCTCCTACAATTCAACAATGAGTCGACAGTCTATATATATATATATATATATATATATATACACACACACACACACACACACACACACATATGCCTGTGGTTATGTATATGTATGTATGTATATACACATTGAGTAAGAGAAAAGAATTGTAAAGACACTTGGATTAATTTTTAGCAACACCCTTATTAATTTTATTAAACAAACACTAATCATACACTTTCTCCTATAATTCAACAATAATGTGTTTTCAGAACTTGTAATTTCAAGGAAAGCCTAGTGCAGACCTATTAGCTGAGACAAAACAAACTTTGTGACCAGTAACTTCAATATCCTCAGGGATAGCTGAGCTGATTGTGAGGTGGGGGGGGCTAAGTTTTTTAATGTCTCCAACTAAGTCACAGAAAACAATTAGTTAGAAGTTCAAGCCAACTCGGATATACTTTGTTTAGTTGTTGTTTAGTTTCTAATGCAAATCCGTTTCTCTTACTACAAAGTTAATTAGTTGAGTACTTACAATTTTGCCAGCCAAGTACTACAGCTGAGACACTAAGTAACTAGCCAAGATCATTTGTTTCTGTTTAGCTCAGAGGTGGGAGAATCAGTTCTCTGGGTAGATGTTTGGTAGCATTAGTTTATGGTAAAATCACCTGCTTTCTTGATCTACCTTTCAAAAACCAGAAGTTTATTTCCTTGTTTTAGTTGTACTCTGATAAGAAAACACTGCCTGACTGATTCAAAATAATGTTTGCATACAAATATACTGAAAAATTCTACGCCCAACCCACTTCTCAAAATCTTACCTGTTCAATTGACATTAACTTTAATCTATCATATCATTTGGCATGTTATTTGCAAGCTTTTTTTTCAATGATCCTAATGATTAGCATTAAGTTTTAGATATTTTCATATCTACCAAAAACAGGCTTTTTGCAAACCCTATTTTCAGATCTATCTAATAATCTGCCTTTCTATGTATCTGTCTTATTTGAATATTTACTATTCCAAGTAAATTTAGTTCAGACTGGATTCTTTGTGTTGCTCAAAACTTAGCTAATTAAATATTTTTGTCTATTCTTTGAAAAAAAAAATGAATTACTTCAGTTTGCATAACAATAAATATAAAGAAATTTAAATGGGTCCTTTCATTGTGTTCTTAATTTTCACTTAGGAATCTTGTAGTTTTTCCATTCTCTCAGGAATTTTGGAAAAGAGACGAACATTTAATAGAAACTTATATGTAATTCTTTTGTATTTAATTGTAAATAGAATCTGGAATGTATTTGTCCTGTAGCTTCTCCTTCTGACACTAAGAATAAATATTGATGTATTATAGTAAAACAAAGGACTTTAAATTGAATAGATTAGCTGTAACTCTCTTAGCCTTAACCAATGACTTCTTTTAAGAAATCTTTAACACTTCTGCCCGAAAAGCCATAATGTTGTGAAAGGAAAAAAACTAAGGAAAATAGATACAAATATAAAACTTATTTGTTTTTAAAACAGAAATTGATAAATATCATTAATTCTTTAATTTTTCTGTGCAATAAACATACAAGAAAAAAGTTGAAACAAGAAAAATCTACTGTAATTCAAAAAGAGTCTCAAAAATAAAATTTATTCTTTAAGAAAACTCTGTTCTAGCAAGAAATTTTTTCAAGTTTCTAAAGAAATCATATTGTTGAAGTAAAATTTCTTTGTGTGAATTTCCAAAAAGACTGCAACAAGACAATTTCATTTGACAAAAAGAAGTTCTTTTGTTTTCCTGGTTTAGTCTGTTGGACTAAAAGTATTGGTATATAAAGATAACTATGATTCCATTAATACCATTTTCTATTGGTATTGCCTAAATTTGGATTATCATTTCCATACAGACAGGTGAATAGCAGGAACCCAAGATTTTCTCTTATTATAATTTTTCTCTCTCTCTCTCTCTCTCTCTCCACACACACACACACACACACATTATCCTATGTCTGTAACCCGACTCGGAAGTAGTGTATAAAACTCAGAGCCATGCTATAGACATGGCATAATGCATATATTTATTGATATATACTTTATAGTGCTGTTATATTACATTGAGCACTGTTTTATTAACACCAGAAAAATATTTATATAAGTGCATGTACTTGCGCATATATATATATATATATATATATATATAAATATATTTTAATTCAGATACTTCAATCCAAGGGAAAAAAGCAGGAAGGTAAATTCCAAAAAACCCGATCCTAATTAATATTAAAAATTTATTTTAATATTAAAAAATGATACAGGAAGAGAGCTCCATGTAATAAAATATTACAGAGCAAATATATATATTAAAAAAGGATTAATTCAAAGATGTTGAATGGCCATTTCGATATGACGATCCCCACGGGGAGCGACACATCACCTCAGCAACAGAAAAAAACCTTTCAGAAACTGGAGAAAAATTAGTCTAGTTTCTGAAAGGTTTTTTTCTGTTGCTGAGGTGATGTGTCGCTCCCCGTGGGGATCGTCATATCGAAATGGCCATTCAACATCTTTGAATTAATCCTTTTTTAATATATATATAAATATATATATATACACACACACACACACACACACACTACTGGCTATAATTATTAAGCCACAACAGTATTTTTTAAAAAAAATTATGTATTTCATACTATTTTTTAGTATTTATTGCCAAATGAATAATTGTAAGTAGAAATAAAATGGTTCTTTTGTTAGTACTGCACTATAACATGTGCATCAAATGAATTTATAAATATTTAATAATTATATTGCAGTTTCATCAACGAAAAAATGAAGAAAATTTAGGGTGATTCGGATGAGTTCATCTTTGCTTCCTTGCCTTGTAAAATTTTGCAAAGTAATAATAACAAAAGAACCATTCTGTTTTAATTTAGAATTATCAACTTAGCAATAAATACTAAAAATAGTATGAAATAATTAATTTCTTTTAAAAACACTGGGGTGGCCTAATTATGGCCAGTAGTATATATATATATATATATATATATATATATATATATATATATATATATATATATACTTTCACAGTATTTAAAGACAGAAATATTATTCATAGTGTTAAATGCAAAACCAAAATGTTAGTCTTTGTTATATAAATATGTTTTATTTGTGACTGACAAGCAGTAGTTTTTAGTCAAAGTTAAGTTTCATAGACACATTAAGGCATAAATTCTTGTATTCATTGCAGACACTTACTATTGAAAACAAATTATATTTCAAAATACACAATCAGATTTATTAACCCTCCCTCTAACTTTTCTTTTTGATATTTATATGAATAAGGTGCTTTTTGGTTGGTATTTGGGAAAGGGAGGGCATTTCTTTTCAAATTTATCTGATCTTCAATCATTTCATTGAACAAAGCTAATCAATAAATTAAATGAATTATCCATCTCTTTATAAATTTATTCATTTTTTATACCACTTGTTTCTTAGCATTTTTATATGGTCTTCCTTTCGTTACTGTTCTTATATCTCATAATTTTAATCACTACATTTAATTTATAAATGCAAAATTATCAGTTTCAATGAATAGTATATTCAGATTTCTGCATTAATTTTTATTAAGCTTTATTGGTTTTCAGTAAACACTTAGAGAATATTTAAAAAATGTTTGTCTTTCAAAGCAAATTTAAAACATTGATTTTCTAAGCTTGAAAAGTTAAGTTAGAATGCTTGTTAACCAGTACACGGCATCGAGGTGCCCAAAGCAAATTTAGAATAGTTGGTTGGTTTTGTTTTGCAGCTTATCAATTTATCATGGAATATTTAGAGAAAAGTTATCAACATCATCTTTTTTTTTGCATGTTATCATAGAGACATGTGATTTGGGGCAAGATTAGATCATTATTATTACTGTAATCAGTTGTAAAAAAAAATACCACTGCGTTGATGTTAAACAATAATGATGGGGATACAAACAATTTGTGTTTTAAATTCTTCTTCTTCTATGTCTTGTGCCCCTTTAGGATGTAGGTGATCATGGACCTCCACTTACCTTTTCTTCTGTTGCTCTTAACACTTTTTCACTTGGTATCTCTCCCAAACCCTGCTCTGTCATCTACTCGATCAAGCTAATCAAGTATGTTCTATATTGCTTTCCCCAGACTCAGTTTCCTTCTATCTGTCCCATGAGTATCAGATTCTCTAAGCCCTCCTTCCTCATTGCGTATCCCAGAAACTTCAACTGTCTCTTTTTGATGTAAAGTATAAGTTTCCTTTTCGTTTGCATCCTATCCAAAACCTTGTCATTGATCCCATTGATTTCTGTTGCTTCAAGTAAATTACCAGTCAAGAAAGTAAAACTTTCATTTTCTCTTGATAGATGAAACGCAAGTATTTATTATTACCACTGTTATTGTTGGTTTGTTAGTGTTATTGTTCATATTACTATTATTATAACTATTAGTATATGCGTAATCATAAATTTTATTAAGTTCATTAACGTTTTGATTCTAATTCAATACTTTTCTGGGATCGATTAGTCAACCACCTGAATAAGTTAATGTTTATGCCACAGTGAATTTTGTCAAATTTTAATCATGCTATCCCCTAACACAAAAGTTGAAACAAGTTGCTTCAACAGGTGATGTCAATTATCTGTGAACAGTACACTAATTTCTCAATACATGTATTGGTGGTGGGGAGTGAAGTAATTTAGTATCTCTCTCTCTCTCTCTCTCTCACACACACACACACATTATATATATATATATATTCCATTTGTAAACGAGTTATTATGCGACCCAGGTTTCTATCATGAGTGGTGTCTTCAGGTGATTAAGAATAACTGATTTTACCATTTATGTTTTTTTTTTAAGAACGTTCATGTGGCAGGGAATTTTTGAACACACAATTTTTAAAATTACAAGAAATTATAACTTTTTCATCCATGGTTGTATGAATAAGGTGCTTTTTGGTTGGTATTTGGGAAAGGGCAGTTCTGTTAGTGGGGGTGGGAGGGCATTTGAACCTAATAGGTATTTTTAATATGGTTACACTTAGTTATAATTTCTGTTCTTTCATTCAATAACTCATTTTTGTTTGGGAATAGCATAATCTCTAATTTTTCTTCCTGGCACAGTCTACATATTTTGCCACTGCTGTAAACGGTAAACAGTAAAATCAGTTATTTTAAATCACCTGAAGACACCACACATGGTAGAAACCTAGGTTGTATAATAACTCATTTACAAATGGAAAATATTCAAAAGTTCTACAATATAATTGTATTGAACACTTTTTAATACAAATGTGCACTGGTCTAATCTTATTATGACCAAAAACTAAGTAATTAAACAATCTATATATATATATATATATATATATCAGTAAAGTTTGTATGAGAATCTAAGGAAATGATGAATATAACTTTTTCAAATTTTTTTATAAATTATGCAGATATGTGTGTGTGTGTGTGTGTGTGTGTGTGTGTAATAAACCAAGAAGCAAAGAGAAAGTACCTAAACTAAATCTTACCAATACAAAATCAACAAAAAAGAAATAGACACCTACCTTAACAAAAGTCAACACTAATCAATGCCTATAGAATAAAAAAAACACAAAATTGGGGACAAAACTAAAGCAAACAATAATAATAATAATATTCTTGGTTCTTGTAATATATATTGTTAATATTGAAACTCTTGCCTAACAAAAAAACATCATCTTCTATTAAATTTTCAAACAAAAATTTCCAGTTCAAATGTTGGTTGTCAAATATGGATAATTTACTATTTTTTAAAAATCAAGTACTGATATTATTCTACATTTTTGGATTGAATGGTTATAATTCCATCAATTTATTTGAAACTATGTCATCATTGTCAAACATAAACTTAAATAGTACACAGTAAGTGTAAGGTCATTTCATATTATTTAATCATGTTAATCAAACAAAAACTAAATAATATGGTAGGTATAAATCTCAACCTGATTTCTGTACTGAACATTTTTACATTGACTTTACAATAGATTGATTTGTATGCCCTTAATTAAAGACTCAATGAAATCATGAGTGCTGATTATAGATACTAAATGATGACTCAAATGTACTGTACAGAGACTTCAATAATATAAATGTATAAAATCATATGTAAATTTATACATAGCATAATATTCCCTCCCCATCTCTCTTTCTCTATATGTGTGTGTGTGTGTGTGTGTGTGTGTGTCTCACTTAATACAGCAACTATGACATAAATCAGCTACAAAAAAACTAATTTACAGTCATTTGTTTTCTACATAAAAGATTGAAAACAAATGACAGTCAAAATTGTTAGTGTTAATGTCCTTCAAATGTTGTCATTATAAAATTCTGAACTTAGACCATCTCGGACTTTGTAAAAAAATTGTTGAAGTTTTAAAATTAAACTATAGGTTTAGATAGTTTTAAATACAGTTTTAAAATGAATTTTAGTTTAAGATGTTAGCTTAGCTAATGAAATGATATAAACTGATTTTTAATACCAAGTCAGGAAGGTTCAGTTAAGCCTTGATGGCTGGATATCTATTTCATGATTGCATAAAAGCTATGTTCATTTCCTCTGTAAAACAAAAAGACAAAAACCAAAAAAAATCAAACTAACAACTTACCAAACTACCTAACCAATCTAATAACATATAAGTAACTTATTTTTATCTACAATGCAATCACTACCCCCACCCCAGCCCTGCTTCAAACACAAATACTTGTACAAGTTTTGTTGTATGTAACTGTGTATGAATGTAGATGGTTGTTCAGGTTCCTAAACACACACACACACACACTGAAAGTTAGTAGTAATTATTGCCTTTAAGCATAATGTAGACATTGCTTGGTTACCTTGCATTTAGTACATGGAAAGTCGTCTTAGTATAAAATTTAACAAAAAAGGCTTAAGAAAAGATTTTATATACTAAAAGTTTATTTCTATTGGTTTAAATAACAAGGTTCTTCATATTTAATCAAGATAACTTTTCATTACAAATATATATAGGTCCTGGGTATGACATTAGTAAACTGCATCCGGCAGCAAAGCCTCTGATTGGGAGGTTGTGAGGAGCATGGAACCACCTCTTAATTGCTGTTGTTCTCAGGTCCACGCTGACCCTTAATGGTAGCATCTGTTAAGGTCTCAACTATGGGCAAATAGTTAACCCCCAAACTAGGCTCAGAACACTATGAAAGTATAAAAATACACTTTTATAGAAAAATATATATTTTTGAAGGAAAAAAGAAATTATTACCAACAATACATTTTTAAATACAAAACTAGAAAAAGTCTTCAGTTTTCTAAAATAAACAAAATAAAAATAAAAGCATTTTTTTATTAAAATCTGATTAAATCAACCTTTTCACTACAACTGAACATTTAAAAAAAACCTTAAAACCCTACCTTTTTGGCATTAAATAATACACAGAGGTTGATAAGCTGGTAAACAAAACTCAAACACAAAAACATATATATATATATATATATATATAATCTTCACGTGTCAAATAAAAATGTTTTTTATCACTGTACTGTTGTGATAAGATTTTCAAGACAATAACTTTTCTCTCAATTGTTTGTAGGTTTCATTTTTGTTTATTTTTCTAATTTTGGAAATCAAATGAAAATATACAAAAAAAAAAAAAAGATATTAATCAAGAAAAGCTCTCTTAATAGGTTATATCCACGTTTGAAATTTTCCAAATATTCATATAGAACGAGATATTAGAGATGTATAAATGATCTCCTATCCAGTCACTCAATTTTGGTATGAAGCTCGATCAGTTAATATCACTGCCTTAACAGAAAGAAAGTGAGGGGTTATTTCAATTTGGGAAAATGGAAGCTCAAAACAAATTGGACTGCAGTGAATATAACACACACACACACACACACACACACACACACACACACACACACACATATTGATGGCCTAAAGATTGGGTTCAAGCATGAACAGACTGTCGCCACTCGGTGTTGACCTCAGTGTCCACTTTTATATTTTCATACACTCTGTCAGTTAAGTGCCATATGTGATATATGCTTGGATGATCATGGCTTCTGATTCCTGACTGACTAGGCAAAAGATTTGCTCAAAGGTAATTGGCCATTTCTTTTCATGATAGACTGGTTGCCAACCAAGTCTATAGGACACTGTCTGCTTTGCTATTCAACCCATAACTGGTGAAGAGAAGAAAGGCTTTTCACATATAAGTGAATCTAAAAACCCAACTGAATTTTGAACTCACCTCTCCAATTTCTCATTCTTAGCTGATATCGCAATAGTGGCAGTGGAATGCCTTGCTTGGGGTGAGATGATTAAAAAAAAAAAAAAAATATCCCTTACACCGTAACACACATTCTACCTATAAATATGACATAATTTATAACAATATTTTTATTGGTAAAATGTCTACAAAGGCAATTAAAGAAAAATTTGTAAATTGGAAAAAAATATCAGATGTTCTTCACTCAGTTTATGAGAGAATGCCAACCTGTGAAGATGGAGAGGATAATTCAAAAGATTTTCCCTAATTAATATAAATTATCAATTAGATAAAAATAGAGAGCTCAGTGAATATTATCCAGAGCAAATATATTGAGAAGAAAACTCAACACATAATTAAATGATTATAAATCCAGAATTTATTCCAGCAATCTAAAGAAAAATTTGTACAATTGCCTCATTCAGAGCATTGATGAATAAATAACTTTTTTTAAATTAATTTATTTATCAACGGTCTGAACAAAGCAATTGTAAAAATTTTTCTTCATGTTGCTCAAATAAATTCTGGATTTATAACCATTTAATTATGTGTTTTCTTCTCTCTCTCTCTCTCTCTATATATATATATATATAATTGCTTTATAAACCATTGTAATAAAAATTTTACAATATTTACACACACACACACATACACACACTGTTTAAGATTTGGTATGTTTATGAGAGAAAGTGCTCATTTGAAATTCACCATGTGTTGATTCCTATTTATCCAATATTTGAATAGAGCTGAGACCAGGCCGCAGTAATTAAGGCCCTAATGAAAACAGTATGCAACTAATAATCTTCCTCATCATCACTCAACAACAAACACACCTCCAGACCTACAAATATATAAATACGTATATATATTTTTGAATATTCACATGGATATGTAAGTTTGTCAACTTTTCTTGTGTGCGTTTGTGTGTAGTCTGTGTGTATCTCAATATTGATATAAATTCCTGGAACTTGCTAGCAAATTATTTGTTTTCCATGTTCACTGCTTAACCAAGAATCTGTGATCTGCAAAGTTTCTTTATTTGAAGTCAACAGGCTTCCATGTAACAACTTTCTTTTCTTTGTAGCTCATAGCAATGTAAAGTCAACACTAAAGTAGAATTTTCTTTTTTGTACAACACACATTTATATATCTATGCAGTCATTTAAATTTGATGAAAATGTAGTTCTTTTTATAATTCATTTCATATCTCTCTCTCTCTCACATACATATATATAATGTATAGCTAAAAATGATGACAAACAAGGTGCTATGGTTATATTTTCGGTTTAGCTATTACATGTCCCATGTAGAAAACAAGGTTTTAAAAAAGTTACTAAACCATATATATATATATATAGGCTCTGTATTCTTAATACATTGAGCTCTCTGCCTGCATCACTTTTTAATGTTAAAAATTTTTAATATTGATTAGGATCAGGTTCTTGGAATTTACCTTCCTACTCTTCCACTTCAGATTAAAGAAAAACAAAATATATATATATACATATGATGTTTGTGTGTGTGTTGAGTTGTGATAATGTTTAGCACCAAATTCTTTTTTTCATTACTTTTGCTGATAAAAGGTATTTTGCCAAGCAGGTTATTTTATCATAAAGTTCTCGATATTGGGGCAGAAATAAAGCATTAAACTCATGAGACTTTGAAGTAAGCACAAATCTGCTCAGTTAAGTAGCAATTATGTAAGCACACTTGTAAAAAAATGTGTACTCTTTTGTGTGAGAATATGTGTATGTACACACACATTAATATGGATTAGTTTGTGTACACCATTTAGTATACGTAGTTGGTACAGTTATTCATGTGTGTATGTATATATATGTGTGTGTGTGTGTGTGTGTGCACATCCACAATTTATTCTTGTTAAACACGAAGACATTATCAATTTTTATCAAATTAATCTATTCAATTATTTCATTACATTGACCTCTGTTGAGATCATAGTCCTCATGATATGTTTCTTCAGGCTATATATGGATTTGAATTAAGAGTTATCCTTTTCTAGACTAGTTGCTAAATATATTTAAAGAACCTAGTCTGCCCTGATATTTAACCCATAGCTGGGAGGAGAAGAAATAAATTCATACCTTTCCCAAGGTTATTCATGCAAAAATGAATGTAGCAAACTTGAATGGAATTCAAACTTGACTTGCTAATCTATCATTTAAGCCATTACACCACCTGTACATATCACAATATTACTATACTAATAATATGTGATATATATATATATATATATATATATAATGTGTGTGTGTGTGTGTTAGATTAAATAAATTGCAAACACTATGTTTGCTTATTTTTAATAAAATTTACTAAAACATTTGAAGCAGGAAAAAAAATGTACAGTAATTTTTAGCAACACAGTTTTCCAGCACCACTTACACTTACACTTACACTCCTGAAGATGACCTCGGAAAGAGGTTGAAAGTACTTGGGTACTTAAGAAATGAATGAAAATAACATCTGTCGATGTTACAGCTCATTTATGCCAAATTTTGATTGTAATACGCGAAAGATTATCTGTGAGTATGAACGGATTTTATTAAAAATAAGCAAACATAGTGTTTGCAATTTATTTAATCTGACATGTTTAAAAGAAAATTTGCTACGTAAATATATATATATATATATATATATATATGCATACTAGTTCATACATATACACATGTTACTGAATAATAATAATAATAATAATAATAATAATAATAATCTGTTCCTGTCTAAACTTTTCTGTTTTCCTAAAAAAAATAAATTAAAATCTGTTTGTTAAAAATGACATATGCTGACTTGATGTGATGTTATACTTTATCACCAAGTTAATCCTGGATTTTTTTATTTATTTACATACTTCTATTTCTTGGTGCGCACAAGTTCATGATAGATATTATTTTCGTGTGTGGCTAGTTTAACACTAGATGTACAAACTAAAATAAAATATAACAGATTTTGATGAATATTTCCAACTTCAATCAACACAATTTTTATTTCTTTTCAATGTAAGAAGCTCTAATATTTTTGCAAAATGACATCTTGCATTTTTTTTACATTAAATTTTTTTAAATAAACACATAGGCATTTGAAATATGTACATATATCCATACTGAGATTTATGTGTCTTCAACATTCTTCATACATATATATATATATATATATATATATATATATTATAAATTATATTTTGGAACATGTACATAATTTTTCTATATATATCCACGACAAAGGTACGTTTGTTTCGACATTGAAACTTCAATGTCTCATCAGGTGGTGTAAAAATTAATGGAAAGCCTCTTTCCTTATATTTGTTTAGTTTTGTTATAATAAATATTCACAGCTCTATATATTATATATAGAGCACTGTTTTAAATTAATGTTTTGGGCGTTGTAAGAATTCTTTCTTCGTTCTGTATTCACTTGGATATATATATATTACAAGAAAGTGGAAGAAAACATAGATTAAAACCCACTGTTCAAGCATTTACTTTTATAAAGCATGCTCAGTACAAAGTAGATCTTAATATTGTAATTTTGTTATTACAATGGATTATAAAAGCATTATATCACTACACAAAAATTTTCATGTTTCAGAACAATACTGTTCTTCTGTATTTTAACATATTACCTAAAGAAGAACAGTATTGTTCTGAAACATGAAAATTTTTGTGTAGTGATATAATGCTTTTATAATCCATTAAAAAGTAGAAAAAATAATTTTTTAAAATTATGGATATATGTTTATGTATTGTTAATGTATGAGTATATATTTTTTCTTACTTTATTTTTACACATCTATCATATATTAACCTGATTTCTGTATCTTTGTGTGCTTGTTACCATAAAACAAAATTGACACATTGTAGTGCAATTTCTGTTAGCACAATACCATTAAAATTATCTAACTTGGTGAAAAAGCAATTTTCAATCAAACTAGTTTGTGACTAATTTTTAATCAAATATAAATTGCTAAAAAGTTATATTGAAGAAAAATAACTCCTGGTCTGTTAAATACTAATGATATTTTCCTGGGTTTTATTAATATAAACCAAGACGACTGTGCTAAGAAGAACCACTGACTTGTCTACAGACTTTATTAGTCATGGTGGTATACCAGTGATACTACTTTGATAATTAATAATAATAATAATTAAACTTAGTGATTATTTCTAGATAATTATAAATTCTATAAATGGGAAGTAACATGATTGAGTAGAGAATGTAAAAGGTAGCATTTTAACAACTATTTATCTGGATATATATTTATAGATGTATATTTTTTACATTATAACTTCTATTCCCACCATAAAAACAAAATGCAATCTTGAATAATTATAATTTTCTATTGAAGAGCTTTGAGGAATTGTAGTCCTCAATAACTGCATGATGAGCAGTTGTTAAAAACACTTTTAAATTCTTCATAATACTACCAACCAACTCAATAATGACTAAAACCAAAAATAATTTATGTGCCATAAATACTCAAATATAGCGCAAGTTTTCATTATCAGATTTTTATGCAAAAAATAGGGGGTCACAGGTAATTTTTTTTGAATAGGTTAAAAATCATGTATTTCTGGTAACCAGTTGCACTAGACATAGGTAATTTTTTTCTAGTAGGGTTAAAATTTATATAAAAAATTTCAGGCATCACACTACACATGAAGTCAGCTTATACACAAGTATATTCAGTAATCTTAATAAAATATTTATTATAACTACTTCAAAACAATACAAGATTTAATTTACAGAAAAAACAAAATAACAACCTAAAACTGGAATCTATAAAATGGGTAAAAATGCTCCAAGAAATACAAAGGTGAAACATCTAGGAATTTCAATAAGAGATTATATGTAGATACAAAAAAGGATCTTTTACAAAACATTATACTCAATGCATTAATCAATCACCAATATAGGTTTGACCATAATTTCCACTTGCTGTTTTAATTCAGAGAGAAAGTCATTTATTAAAGTGAAAATGTAAAAATGCACTAATTTCAGAATTTTCAACAGTAAATTTATGTCCAAGATCATATAATAAATAATCTTTTCTAACAAAATTACTATTGCAATGTAGAATATTCAAAAACAATAGCAATAAAAAGTCAAATAAAGTTGACAATATATAATTATATATAAAGAGAGAGAAAGTGAGAGAATGGCAACCTGTGAAGACAGGGAGGATAATCCAAAAGATTTTATCTAATTGATATAAATTATCAATTAGATAGAAATAGAGAGCTCAATGAATATTATCCAGAGCAAATATATTGAGAAGAAAACTCAACGCATAATTTGATGGTTATAAATCCAGAATTTATTTCAGCAATGTAAAGAAAAATCCTTACAATTGCTGAAATAAATTCTGGATTTATAACCGTTTAATTATGAGTTGAGTTTTCTTCTCAATATATATATATATATATATATATATATATATATATATATATATATATAGTAAGAGAGAGGGGCACAGATAGATAGTTCATCCAACACATCCTTTTTACTTTGCTTTAGATATTCTTAAAAACTCAGTTGATAAGGTTAGTTCTGTCTTTATTCATTCAATACACACTCAAACTAACTTTGCCCTGCACCTCTTTTAGTGTCTATTACCAAGTTGGCATTTGGTTATGTTTGTGGGGAAGTGGTATGGTTTCTTAGACATTATAATCTGTTGATAGCAATAAATAAGATCAATTAGATAAAGGACTCTGTTGAATACCTTTCAAATTGAAACTCAGCCATTGCCAATTGATTACTTTATTTTTAATTTGTTTCCCTAATTTCATTTCAGCCCACGTACCCTACAGTCTGTCAGTCAGTCAGTCTTTGATTCTATTTTGGGCCTTATACTTTTCTCCATTGTTTGTCGGCTTATCCTTCAGACTATCAGTTAATCTTTCTATTTTAGACATATGTTTTTCTTCTTATCAACTTTCAATATTTTCCTCTTATAAATACCTATTTTCACCCCTGCTGTCTGATACATGTAAATGTTTCTTCGGCTCACCCCTCATCTAT
This sequence comes from Ascarosepion bandense, assembly GCA_037127315.1. Classification (NCBI taxonomy): domain Eukaryota; kingdom Metazoa; phylum Mollusca; class Cephalopoda; order Sepiida; family Sepiidae; genus Ascarosepion; species Ascarosepion bandense. The sequence continues at coordinate 50,373 of JBBBDQ010002188.1, forward strand.
TTCTTTCTTCTGCTACATTCATTTTTCACTCTCTTGCTAACCTTTCTCCTTTCTGTTTTTTTTACTAGTCAACTCATACATAAAGTTTGTATTTTATTCTCTTATAAATTTAAATATTTTGCTTATATTAAATAATTAGTTTAATTAATGAATATTTTTTCTATATTTTATAGCTATCTTATTCATTGTTTGTTTCATTCTGGTCTATCTGATGCTGTTTAGTTTATCTGTCTATTCCAACAATTTTTTAAAGTAGATATTTATTTCTAAATCTGTTTTTAAGTCTATAAACTTTATTTACTTTTATTTATCAAATTATTAAATTATTTAAATCACAATTTCTTTTGTTGTGCTGTAAATGAGGAAAACCGTAGACATGTACGAATTAGAACAGAAGTTTTTCTCTCCTACACCTTTTAAGTTTTTCACCTGAGAATTTTATTTTTTTTATTGATTTTTTTAATTGTAAATCTTTTATTTCACGGCAACTTGATTTTTATTTTCAATATACAGATATGTAAACAAATGCCAAATAAGTTAACAACCAGTGAGATTTTTACCCATCTCAAGAGTATACCACCCTGGCCCAGCCTTTTATCAAACTGTGATAACGTCTTAGACCACTCCACCATGGTATTGTTTTGTTTCTCTTCTTTTTTTGTCGTATATCTTTGGTTCATTTCTTTTTTTTGTTTTTGTTTTGTTATTTGTTTTTCATTTCCTCTCATCTGCAATGTCATTTAAACTCTATTTGCCTCGCTGGCATGACAGATTTTTTTTTTAATTTGCTCTCTTCTAGAACATGTCCTTAAAATTCGTTAGTTAAATTAATGGCGTTTTTTATTTATTGTTTTTTAGTTTTCACTTAGATAATGTCTCAGTTAGCATAGGAAGAATTACTTTTTAGAGTGACAATGAATGACATACCTATACTTAGGTTCACCAAAAATGATGGCGCTCACACACACACACACACACACACACACAAACAGAATAAAAAAAATTGAAGAAAGAATAGATGTCTTTTACTAAAAAGTCAAAAACATGTAAAAATAAAAAATAAAAAAATGTTTCAACGAAACAAGAGTAAAAAAAATCCTTTAATGACTGAGAGGAAAAGTTTTTAATGTTTCTCACGAGGAATTTCCTTCACAGGAATGATCCCCTTCCCACATTGATTGTTCTTCTTTGTTTGGTGTCTGAAAGAGAGAGACAGAGAAATATTGGTAAAAAGAGAAAGGATGAATGGTTGGAACTGGAGGAGAGGAAAACAAAAATAAAGAAAAATAGACAATATCACAGACCTTTTTAAAAAGTATTTTTTCGTCGTCTCTTCTTTTTAAAAGGCAGCCGCCGGCTTCATCTTCCTCATCTCTAGCATTTCTAAAAAAAAAAGAAAAAAAAAATGTTCATCTTCTTACTTATTGCCATGAATTTGTTCTCGGTGTTGTTCTTGCATTTTTTTTATTATGTTTCATTTTTGTTGCTTTTATTGTTGTTATTTTTGCACTTCATTTCGATGACGTTGTCTTTTTTTTCCCACTTTTATGACTTTGTTGTTGTTATTTAAATTCTTTTTTTTTCCTTTCAAATGAATCATTCCTTTTTCTCAGTTTATTTTTAATATAAATTTGAATCGTGGACAAAAGTGTTTCTATTCTCAATTAATTCAAAATTAATTTTGCTCAGTCATTTTTTTTTTTAACATACATTCCTATTTATTAAGTTGATTATTAAATTAAAACACATTAGGGGTTATTCAAATGTTTTTTTTTTTTTTAATACCAAACTAAAAGTGTACGTAAAAAAAGGGTGCTCACTTCTCCAAGACCAGTAATTTATGACTGGACATTAGAATTTTTTAGAATCTCTTCTTACTCGGGGCCGAAAACTTTTCAGCACACCTTCGAATCTATGCGTGAATAAAAAATCATACACGTCCAGAGAGTTATTACCAGAAGGTTCAATATTTTAATTATAAAGAATACAATTTAAAGGAAAGTATTCGATATTTGCGTTTTTACGGTTTTTAAATTGTCGAGGTAAAATTTTAAAATTTTATTGGGTTAAATTTTTTTTTAAATGTTAAAATAAAACAGGCTTGATTACAGTACAAACAAAAAGTTTTAATAAACTTTGCAGACATTTTATACAATTTTCTCAAATTATCAATTGAATTAACATAACATTTTTGTGATAATCTAATAAATGATATTTATAGCATTTCTTCATTAGAAAAGTGTTTCTAATTCAACTTAAGCAACAAGTAATAATAAACAATAGTGTGAGAAATGTGAAATAAATGTCTTACATTTAACTACAAGTTGTAAGAGACCTGCTGCCTTTCTCATGTAAATTTTTGTGTGCATCTCTGTTGTTAGTGTTCTGTTGGTTTATGCAAATTAATTCATTGTTACGTTTTAAACCGTTTAATTTTTAATCTGAGTAAAAAACAATATACAAATGAAATTCCCTTATAGCATGAAATATACATGACAATACCTTTTACTATTAATGGCATTAAGTTACTTTTTCTTATTCACTCTCTACTCAGTAACTGCCAGTTTTTACTTTAGTATTAATTTTAAATTCAGTACATTTAAAAATACGAAAACCTGATTCTATCTACGGTCTCTAAGTCTAATAATAATTCCTTAATAAATTTACAGCAGCTAAAATGTATTTTGTAAGAAATTTGGATACACCACCAAAAAATGGATTTGTTGATTTTTTTATGGAAGTGCGTCCATTATAAAAATATAAAAAATTAGTTATTGTCACATTGTGTAATAATGAGAATTTTTAATTTTATTAATAACTTAATCATGACTTGGAAATCTGATTAATAAAAACAGTTGTTTGTATGTAAGAAAGAAATCCAGTCTTTGAAAAAGTTAATCTCTCAACATTACAAGGTCTTTCAAGCAAATATTGAAAACAAATAAGAAGAAGATTATTTAAAATTAAAAAAAAAATTAAGGCAGACAAAAAGTATTAAGCAGGCAATATAAAATTTCTACTACACCCTTTATTAAGTCTTTTTTTCCTGACCAAATATTTGTAGACAATATTTTTAATTAGTACTTCAGATGCTGTATCTTTTTAAAAATGCTTAAGCTACGGTCCAACCAACAAAGTAGTCACTTAGCAGTTTAATTTAATTGAAAACAAATAAAACCAAGTATAGAAACGTGTAACAATCTTCTCACTAAAATTTATTTACAGATTCTTATTTACCATGAAGGCCTGGTTATCACCAAATCAGTATAAGTTAACTTGCGAAAGAAAGTACAAAAATATATATTTTTGTTTGTTTGTAGTTTTTTTCAAGTTACCTTAGTTTTTTTTTTTTTTACATAATGATGCGTTCGTGTATTCTTTTTCTTTCGAACTTCAAACGAAATTACTTACATACCTTCTTTACAGTCAGTTCCTCTAATTTTTTACCTTTGAGCTTCTGTAAAAAGATGAAACAGGTGAGAATGTGTATGCATGTCTTCGTTTCGGGAAGAAAGATAGTTATTATAAAAGAAAAAAAGGTAGAGATATTCGTCAGTTCGGACGAAAAGTGTCAGTTCTTATTGCAAAGAAAAAAAGAAAAAGTCTTCATTTGATTTTAACAACTTTTTCTTTTTTATTTTATTAAATAATAAATACAACTTGTATTGATAGAATAAACATCTTTTGTTAAATTTATGTCTATCAGATTGTATTGCAAATCAATGTTTTACTTTTCACAGTAGAAATTAAAGTACTATTATTAACCAACCAATTTTGGTATTTTTTCAGGATATATGTGTCATCTGATGAGTCTCAACTTAAAATATCTTATTAAATTATGGATAAAATTGTTATCAGGTTTTATTATGCAAAAATGCTATTTATAAATAAATCTAAGATATATAAGCCACAGAAAATATACTTGATAAATTCAATATCACACATACCTAAAAAATTTAGTTCATGTGATGTACTTGATGATCTATAACATTGTTTTTCACTCAATAATTTTGTTGATTTTCTACTTTAAAAAAAAAACAAAAAAACTTGTAGCAGTTTTTTTTTTGCTTCCCAGAAATCTTTGTTTGCATATTGTTTTCCATTATTAAATACATCTCTTTTATTGATGGGCAACAAACTTTCTTCAGGACCAATATGTGGAGAAACTGTGGGTGGGTATTCTATTCATTTGATGCTTTTTAAAACTTTTTTGGGTAAGCAAGGCAACTGAATGAGCATTTTCTTGCACAGACTATATTATTTAGCTTTATTTGTTGAGAGTGGTATGGACTTTACTCTATATCCTTTTGGGGGGGATCTATTTTTACTCTATATCCTTTTGGGAAGCTATCAATATTCAATTTTTGTCTTAGCTCTGAAACATACATAGAAAATAAACTTAATTAAAAGCTGGAATCTATGCCAGTTTGAAACATGAAGTTTATTGTAAGCCTCAACGTGTATCATACAAAAAATGGCTTGTTCAAGAATTTACATCAGTTATTACCTGCATTTATCTTGACACAATTTTCAGGTAGCTATAATTTTATTGGCATAATACTGGCTTTAAACATTACCCCTCCTCCCTACCAATATCTTCTAAGTTGCTATTTTTATGAAGAACCCAACCTCAATGTAGCTATATATATTCATGACTAAAAATAAGTGTTTAGCAGTCAGTTTTCATGTACTACTTCACTCAATTTACACATTTCTATTTGTGATGTTTGCTTAAAGGTAATAGTCTAGTTGCCTTTATGTCTTTAGCTAACATTTTTATATTCTGCATTTTTTTTCTCACCTTGATAACATCAGATTTTTCAAATATTTTTTTCCAGGTCAGTTCACCATTCTTGTTTATCAGTCCTTGTAATTTTACTCAGATCACTTTTTGTGGCATGCTTGAAGTCAATTCTTTAATGTTCTTATCTTGCCAATGATGTCAGTATCTTTATTCATTGTTCTATGATCACTGTTTAACTTGAAATTTTCAATATTATCTTCCTATCATTTGATAAATTTACAATATCCACCCAAAAGGCAAAGCTATGCCAAAAGGCAGAGTCTCATCTGGGGGAAAAAAATAGGAGCTGAACTCTGCCTTATGCAGAGTCTATGGGAAATTTTACAAACTCAGATTCTCTACCATAAATAATTGACCTTGTGCTACATCCAGCCTTAGTTGGGAGGTTACTGGTTAATACCCAATAACTTTACCATATTGTGTTTTCGATTTCTCTTTTTTACAGATCATAGCAATAATTATATATTTGAAACTAAAGAATAAATTTCACTTTTTTGACTGATTTAAACTCAATTCCAAGATATTAAAAATAGTGCAAATTGCTCAGTAAAACCAGCATTTCAAATATTTTTCAAGATTCCTTCTTTTCAGTTTTTAAACAAAGTATATTTCTTGGCTAACAGAAACATTAAGTAAAAGTTTAGTTTTTGAATTCATTTAAGGCATGAAAACAACCAATCTTTCACCTTTATGTCGAGCTACATTGAATGACTTGGTCCTTCATAAAAATAGTCAACTAACACAGAAAATAAAAGTAAAAAAAAAAGCGAAGTATATTATTATTTCATAGTCTGCAAAACTGACTATGACTCAGTTAAGTGCCATATGTGATACATGCTTGGGTGATCATGTCTTGAAAGTGATATGGCTGACTATTACTTTCTGCGGTAGACTGGTTGCGAACCAAGGCTGTAGAACCTAGTCTGTCTTGCAATTTAACCCATAGCTGGAGGGAGAAGAGACAGATTAATACCTTTCACAAAGGTAATTGTGCATATGTGAATGCAATGAATTCAACTGGAATTCAAAATCAGTTTTTCTGATTTCTCATTCTGAGCCAATATCCACTGCACCACAACGCACATCCTCACACACTGTTACACTCCTTGCTAAAAAATGTTTCAAAAATGCCAAATTAAAGGAATGATATACAACCTTTCTGGATATTAATCCAATAAAAAACTTTTTGTCAATCATTAGAAGAAATTTATATGAGAATAGAAAATAATATTCAAACAAAAATATCCCAAGAAGGCAATAAAATTTGTTGTAAGTTATGTTAAAATTGAAAAATTAACAAAATCAATAGTTAAATGACTGATAAGTGTTATAGAATGTCAAGAAACAAGTATTTTAACATGAAATAATGAAGAAATTATTCTATATGGAATATTGTATTTATCAAATATATTTTTGTGGCTTATATCTTGGATTTATTTATAAATAAAAAATTTATGTTGCACTTTGCATAATAAAATCTGATACCCACTCCCCCTAAAAATTATTATCAATATTTTAATAAGGATAGATATTACCAGCTGAAACTCATTATATATTGCTTATGTAAATGTAAGTATATGCTGAAAATTTTTACAAGAATTATTCACTTTTACCAATTTTATTGTGAAAACATTAATTTGCATAATAAACTCTGACATAGACCTGAACTGTATAAGACAGATATTAAAAGATCAAATAATAAAGGTTTTAAATGGATTAATATCTTCAAAGTGATTTACAGTAAAATTGATATGTTGAGATTGACTGGTAAACAAAGGTAAAAGGAATAACAAGCTAAACTGGATAATTTCAATTTATCAAACACTGTTTATATTTATTTTTAATGAATTTTTTTTCTCTCTGTTTTGATGTGGTTTCAGTCACTTTATAGCCAAAGTTTGGGTGGGAAAATACAAACATTTCCCTTCATAAAATTAGACTTAGTATTCTATAAAAATTTTCTTCAACAAGCCACATTGGTAGATTTTTATTCTTTTCTTTCTTGATCTTTGCTTGTTATTCAGTTGATCTCAACAGAATCAACTGTTTACAGTTTGGCTGACTAAGTGAAACTTAGAACAGGCAAATTCTTCAAGTAATCTTCTATTCACACAAAACTGTGTAAGAACAGTTCTATTTATTACTGCAGAGTTTGTTTCTCAAGAAAGTGAAAAATATATTTGAGCTTTAGCTCATGATTAGCAGTTTCCATTAGTGACATTACAAATGTTCCTGTCAGCAATTAAAAAAAAACTGATATTTCCTGATGTTTGTTACATGTTAATGTTGTTTGTCTTTAACTTCTGTAATATTTAATTTCTGTTTATACTAGCAAAAGGTGATGTAGTATTTTTTAGATTGATATAACTTCTTAAGTTGCCATAAGTCAATTTAAGGTTCATTTTATTTTGTTTGATTGCTATTCAGATTTGTATTTATTTCAACATGGAATAAAATAAAATTGATGTACTATTTTACTTTCTATTTTTAATTTTGTACATTTAACATTCTTTAGATTTAAAAAAAAAATCAGGATCAGAATGGTACATTTGTTTTTTTTCTCTGCGTATAAAATAAAACAAATCACTATTTCCATCTTTTACTAAAAGATTTTTGAAAAACAAAAATGGTTTCATTTAAATCAAACCAAAATTTAACAAGAACGCAACATATTTTGGAAAAATATTTCTTTTCTACTTAATAGAATGTTATGAAATTTTAACCTTCATAATATTAACAAAGAAATGACTTAATTCTATGTTTTTAAGAAAGTAACCAAATTTACTTAGTCATTTTTTTACCTACTCTCATATTTCTCAAATTTTTAACAACTTTTTTCTCACAAACCTAAAAAGCTACCTTTTATTTACAACTAATATTTATTCATATTATTTCCTATCAGTCTTTGTAATTTTTTTCATATCTTACATTCAAAAAGAATTTATTTTGATACCAGAATTATTAAAAAGTACAAAAAATACTTAAAATAATTTTTATAACAATTTATACAATCAAGTATTTTGCTTATTAATATATCTTCAATATTCTCATGTCTGTTGTCACCTTTATTTTGTTTTCTTAAAATTATTATAATCAATCTAAACCAGAATCTATTTTGTTGATCATTCTTAAACTTGAATTAATGGAATCCGTTCTTTGATTTACAAAATAATTTTTCTTTTTACTTTTATGCTATTCTACTTTTATTACTTATTCTAATTCTTTATTATATTAAGGGATCCAAATATCTATACACATTTTTTTTTTAATTGAATCTAAGAAAGCTTCCACTTACTTGGATGATTTATCTTTTTCTTTATCTTAACTGAATTCTTCTATTCAAGAAAACTGTTGTTTATTGACTTGTGTCAATATCATAACCCCCCCCCCACACACACACATATGTATGTGTGTGTATATATATATATATATATATATATATATATATATATATATAAACTTATTATTTTACAAGTTGAATGTTGGTCCTCTTTACAAATACATAACCAAGGAATTCATTTTAAGAACACTGATTATATATATATATATATATATATATATATATATATATATACCCACACTAGCCAGATAATGGCTGGTTAGACTAGCAAAGGGTAGATAAAAAAAGTGCTCAATGTCAAAACAAATGAACTGAATATACAGAGCTAGCAATATATCAAAGAACGAAACACATACCAAATACTTGCTACTTAGTTTTTGACCACACACACACATATATATATGTTATAAATAACACATATACATATGTTATATATGTTATAAATAACACACACAGACACACACATATATATGTATATATATATATTGTATTATTTTTAACTATTGTTCTCACCTTGCTTATTAGAGGTGTTATTATAGAAACAACATTTCGACCAAGTAGCCTGGTAATCCTCAGGTGTCTATTGATTATTGGTAATTACTCATCTCAGAATTAAGCTTACAGCCATATCACACTGAAACACCCAGTTTCTGTATGATCTCCAAAGTTAAGTAATGTTAAGCCTGATCAGTATCTAGATGGGTGACTGCTTAGGAATACCAGATTCTATAAGCTTGAATGTGCTGCTAATGTAATGGATAATGGTTTGAAACTGTTAATCAGAGAACTGAGTTCAATTACTATTGGGTTCATTATATTCCCTTACATGCAAATGTCTTTACAAAAGGTTTAAATCTACTTCTAGCTATGGATTGAGAATCTTCTCACTGATAATAAAGGGCGTTGTGTGTGGGTTGTGTGTGTGTGTGTGTGTGTGTGTATATATATATATATATATATATATATATATATATATATATACACACACACACAGATATAGGGACGGTATGGATGGAATAAAATTCTGTCTCAAAGAAACACTATTCTTAAAAAAGTGCTCAATACAAAGTAGAGCGAATAATATTTATTTAGAATTTATAACATAAATTTATGCTATAAATTCTAAATAAATATATATTTCTGTCCTGTCACACTGACAGGGAGAGAGACAATAGCAAGGCAGCATTGGCTCAGTTGATTAGAGAGACAATAGCGAGTCAGCATTGGCTCAGGTCATCAGAGACATTAGTGAAGCAGCATTGGCTCAGTTCATTTTCTTTACAACCTGTTATTAACGCTTTTGCCACATCTTTGATATTTAACAGTGCTATTATTTTATTTTTTTTTGCAATAAAAAGTAATGAAGAATGAAAAAAAAAAATATACATATATATATATATATATATATATATATATATATATGGATTTATTGATGCAGATATTCTATATATTTCACAATTAAGCCAGTATCAAATTATCTGCCTTATTTACATTGGTTGGACTGTTTTCCTCATCTTTATTGCCATTTTCACAACATTTCAGCTGTTGTATTCTCCAGCCTTCTTCAGATGTGTACAATGCCTGAAACATTATGAACATGAGAATAAAGATGAAGGCAACAGTCCAAACAATGTAAATTCTACCTCATCTCAGAAATAGAGACAAATATCAAACTATCTATTTTTTCTCTCCATATTTAAACTGCCAGTGTCATGATAATTTTTGTTATTTATTCAACTCATACAATTTGGTATAAGACTGTTGAATACTAGTGTAAGACTACACTCAGCACACACACACAAAATTTTCACCTGTTATAGGTATGTCCCAATTAAAATCAAGATCTCTGAGGCCCATAGTGCACAAATATTCTCTTTGAGTAGGCTCCTTAGCTAAAAAAATATGTCCATTAGACAAAAGTAAAAAAAATGTAACTTTAAAATCTCACTCAAGAGAGAAAAATTTTTAATAACTTTTTTAAATAATTTTTATTAATGATACAAAACGTTAATTTGTTTGTGATGTTAACTTCTAAATTCTTTGTGAGATTAAAAAAATACCAATTTTATTTTTTTTTAGGAAACTTAATAAAATAACAATCTTGTACAATCTTTTATTAGAAAAATCCAGACATCACTGAATCTCATGTTCTATTTACAAGTAGGTATGTACTGATGTATATGGGGGCAAACTAAGTAATGTTTTTTTTTATGAAACCAAGGATATAAGGGTAGGAATCTATGTGTAAATGTATGTGACTGAAGTTTTTTTTTTTTTTTTTACTTTATATTGTTTATTGTGTTGGTAATGTATGTAGTTATTTATTAGTTTCTTGTTTATTGTAGATTTTTACTGCAGTCTATGCAGTGTAAATACCAAGAGTCTTTTTTTTTTTTCATTTTTCAATAATGACCACAACAATGGTATCCACTATTTTTAAGTTTGTCTTTGAATGCTGCCCAGCGTATATGTATTCTATTATGGAACATTTATTGCTCTAACTTATCAATGAAAACAAACCAAATTTGAAAGAAAGAAAGAAAGAAAGAAAGAAAGAAAGAAACATTGCAGCACTCTCACTTGCCTTTTGTATCTTCCATTCTCCAGGTTTCTCTCTTCTTCTCTCCTTCAATATCTCTCTCTCTCCCTCTCTGATTCTATTCTCTCATGGTCATTTTTCTCTTTTCCTTGACAAGAAATGACCCCTCCACAACTGTTTATGTTGGTGATGGGTGTAGGTGTTCATGTTGTTGTTATTGTTGTTATACCCAAAATAGAAATAATATCAGACACTACAGATATTTGTTATTGGCCTGCAGATTTTTTTGGCACTTAAAGCATTTATGCAAATACATATATTTCCTATATATGTGCATGTGTGTATGGACACACACACACACACACACACACACATATATATATGCTGGAAAGAGGAAATGAGAAATATATATGGAGACGTTTATATATGAATTGTTATTTTTGTGTCAGTCTAAGTTTATGAATGTGCATAAAAGTAACATTGTATATTTCTTTGTAAAAAAAAAATGTACAAAATATATAACATACAGAAGATGGTACAAACATATGACTGATTTTATATATATATATATATATATATATATATATATATAAAACCAGTCATATGCAGGCTCCAGTTTGTATATCTTGAGTAGGTATTTAGACATAACTTCATAGTTTTGATTATATTTACTTTCTTGTGAAGTTTTCTAACTTAAAGTAAGCTAAATAAAAATTTGTATATAATGGTCAAAAATTATTTTTTAAAATCTTGTAAAATAAAAGGATAATTTTTAATATCATTAAAAGAAAGAAATAGTAACCATTTCTTTGCATTTGAAATAAAAGCAATAATAACAATTTGCCTGTATTAGATGTTTCATGTATTTTTATATTTTTTGTCTATAACTTTTTGTTCTAATGCAGTAGGCATATCTATAAGATGACAATTGTATCCAACCCTAATTCAAATGTCTCCAGTTACAACTGGTGTAAAAACCAAAGTGAAGAGGAAGCTGAATGGTGATAATGATGGTTATAATAAGAAGAAGAAATAGATAATTATCTGGGCAGTTTGTGTGGTGAGGTACCTTTCTTGGACAAAAGATTAATTCAGAAATCTCATCTACAAAAACTGACAATGCATAAAGTGTTTCATGTGAGAGACAATGTTGAAAGAGGGTATTTTTAAAAGAAAACTAGGAGAAAAACTTAGTAAGCATCAAAGACTGTATTTAATCAAAGTGTACACCAAAGTGAGGCACAGGAATTTTAGTAAACAACAATCTGAAAATTCACTAAAATGAGCAGAAGGATGAGTAAAACTTTAGAAAATACAAAGATGAGAACTCAAAAGGGAGAAGACAGATCATTATAGGAAAACTTCAAAAGACTATTCAAGAATATAACTGATAAACTAACAGAGCCATAGATATGTCAAGAAAGTGAGAAACTGGGTTACTCTCA